>JAWQEG010002224.1:5000-62500 GCA_033782935.1 Petrolisthes cinctipes | reverse complement strand
AACAACCCTAACATACCCCTACACACCACCCTACCCCAACACATTCCTACATACATCCCTAACTCAACACATCCCTACACACCACCCAACCCCATCCCATCCCATCCCTACCCCAATACAACACCCAACCCCAACACATCCCTATCTCAACACACCCCTACACACATCCCTACCCCCAACACACCCCTACACACATCCCTACCCCAACACACCCCTACACACATCCTTAACCCCAACACACCCATACACACATCCCTAACCCTCACCTTACACACCACAACACACCACCCTAACCCTCACCTTACACACCACAACACACCACCCTAACCCTACCTCCCAACACACCACCCTAACCCTCACCTCCCACACCACAACACACCACCCTAACCACCACCTTACACACCACAACACACCACCCTAACCCTCACCTTCCACCCCAACACACCACCCTAACCCTCACCTTCCACACCCCAACACATCACCCTATCCCTCACCACCCACCACAACACACCACCCTAACCCTCATCTTCCACACCCCAACACATCACCCTAACCCTCACCTTCCACCCCAACACATCACCCTAACCCTCACCTTCCACACCCCAACACATCACCCTAACCCTCACCACCCACCACAACACACCACCCTAACCCTCATCTTCCACACCCCAACACATCACCCTAACCCTCACCTTACACACCCCAACACATCACCCTAACACTCACCTTCCACACCACAACACACCACCCTAACACTCACCTTCCACACCACAACACACCACCCTAACCCTCACCTTACACACCACAACACACCACCCTAACCACCACCTTCCACACCCCAACACATCACCCTAACCCTCACCTTACACACCACAACACACCACCCTAACACTCACCTTCCACACCCCAACACACCACCCTAACCCTCACCTTACACACCACAATACACCACCCTAACCCTCACCTTACACACCACAACACACCACCCTAACACTCACCTTCCACACCCCAACACACCACCCTAACCCTCACCTTACACACCACAATACACCACCCTAACCCTCACCTTACACACCACAACACACCACCCTAACCCTCACCTTCCACACCACAACACACCACCCTAACCACTACCTTCCACACCACAACACACCACATTAACCCTCACCCCCCACCCTACTCCCCTCCTCACTTCCTCGAATTAAAGAGGGTAAGTGCATACATAAATCTGGTCCATTGAAGACTACCTATTCCTCTAAATTATATACAAGCAGATAAACAGATTAACCATACATGTAATAACTTCATGGACCGCGTTAATTTTATAAGGGGAGAGTATACTTTTGGTACTATATTGAAGAGCCTTGATCCCTCCAAAGTATGCCAGAAACCAACAGGACCTGAGGAACAAAAAAAAAAAAAAAAATGATGGTCTGTTGCTTGGAATATATATGTAGTTTGGAGGAATAATTTTCTCCTGATTTACCAACACTGTACGTGATGTAGTAAAATAATAATTGAAGGTTATATAGTGAGTCCTTCAAACATTGCCACGAAACACACACACCTATATGGAATGATCTTGTTTCGTGGCACATATAGTCAGGAGGAATCAGAAGAAGCCACCACCAGGTCCCATACACGATCACAGGGTCCTTAAGTAAGTATAAAGGGGAGTACTGTATATAATCGCATCTTGTTGGTAAATTGGTGGGCTACTGAATGGTCCAAATTAGTCACGAAACAGGTGCCCTATTGGTAATAAAAATGTGATGTTGTTTCCTTGTATGATGTGGAGGAATGAGTAGTAGCCTAGCTTCCAATTTACTAATATGAGGTTCTTCTTCTAATTAACCTCCTTCAAGACTGAGCAATAGAAGAAGAAGAAGGGAAAGGTAGAAAGAAAGAAAAGAAAGAAAATATAACTAATAGCCTTCTCCATCCACATCTCTCCCCAATTAATTAAAGTCCAAACAAGAAAGTCACGCTCATGCAGGCCCTTCCTTTTCTTTATACCCTTCCTATATAGGCTATGAATATATGAAGGAGCTTCTCTTACAAACATCAAGAGAACCCTTACTTAATTTTCTATAATGAGGTCCCCAAACATCTATAAAGAACACTTGTACAGTTGGCCACACATGAAGCTGGTATATATGGTTCGTTACTTGTGAGGTGACTACAAACGAAAGGAAAGTGAAAAAAGTTTGTTGACAGGCAGACAGTAAAATATTATTATTACTTTCTGCTTGTCAACAAACTATAACTTTTGCTCACTTTCCTTCCTGTTGTAGTCATCTCATAAGTAGCGAGACGTGTGTACCAGATTCATGTGTGGGCAACTGTACTGTACGTAGCATATATATACCACAGATACGGACCCCCCCCCCATCACATATCGATTATATTACTGTATAACGATACATAATAGGATAACATACGTAATTGTCTTGAGAACCCCTTGCATATTAGGCTATAGGACATCTCTTTAGTAGGCCTTAAGTAGGGATTCTTTTGTTGGTGAATTGGAAGGTCTGTGATTCCTCCAAGCTATGCCAGGAAACAGCCCTCAGTAATACTAATATAGGGGATCTGTTTCGTGGCATAGTTTGGAGGAATCAGAGACCTTCCAATTCACCAACAAAAGAATCCCTACTTAAGGCCTACTAAAGAGATGTCCTATAGCCTAATATGCAAGGGGTTCTCAAGACAATTAATTACGTATATTATCCTATTACGTACCGTTATACAGTAATTTAATTTTGAAACGTATCTCAGTGCAAGAAAACATCATGTGATCAGTTCCATTCAGAAATGAGTTATCAAAAAATTTACTATATGCTGTTAAGGGGGTGCGGGAGTAGGGGGACAGGCTTGGGGGGGTTTAGGTGGGTGTGGGGTTTTTTGGGGGGTGCGGGAGTAGGGGGACAGGCATGGGGAAAGGGGGGGGGGGTGTTAGGTGGGTGCTGGAATAGGGGACACAGGCTTTCTATTCACCCCAAGCCTGTCCCCCTATTACCGCAAACCCCTCCCAGTCCCCCCCAAGCCTGTCCCCTATTCCCGCACCCCCCACAGTCCCCCCAAGCTTGTCCCCTTATTCCCGCACCCCCCCCCAGTCCCCCCCAAGCCTGTCCCCTATTCCCGTCCCCCCTTAAGAATACCACCTTTTTTCATGTACGGATACCGAACTGCTCTATGTGTATTGTGTTCTCATCACACGTGTCTGTATATTATTATGTTACGGCCTCCATGTGTCACCACGTATCTGTGTATTGTTGGTGCTACCTGTGTTTCCACGTGTGTTTATTAGTGTATAATTTAATACTTACCCTGTGCCTCTATCAACAACGTATCCTGCATACATCAATAAGCAGTGTTAAGTGTCCTGAGGGAGTTTAGAATACCCAATCAGTGATAGCATTTTCGTTATAGTAGTTACTAAATATATCATCGTACCAACAGCATATTTGACTTAGAGGTTCTGACAATATCTCTCATAAAACAAATTCAAACATAATAACCAATTTTTCTGCAATATTGGTTTCCTCAATATGGACTCTGTGATCGTGCATGAGAATTGTTGGCTTCTGATTCCTCCTGACTATATGCTATAGTCGGTAGTGTTTCGTGGCAATATTTGACTACATCACAGGGCTGGTCATCTTTTAGGCCAATAGTTCTTCACCTTTATTTATGAAGATGTAGTTGGTGTATTACTTTAAAGTACCCTTGTATTGTTGTTATTTCAAAATGGAGTTAATGTTCACGAGTATAAGGGAACATCTCTTCCTGGTAAATTGGAGGGCTACTGATTCCTCCAAGCTATGTCAGGAAACAAATCACCTCAATATTACTAATAGGGGATCAGTTATTTGGTGTTGTAACTAACAACATGGGACTGTGTTACTACCGGAGGTGAACAGACTCGAATACAAAGTAGCCTACAGTTTATTTGGTAAGGTTACACACACACAGCAATAAGTAGAACAATATGTGGACTCCAAGAACCTTGTTGTAGGTCAAGTGGTCAACCCGCCTGCCTTGGTGAAGTGTTGTATCATGTAGCGTTCAACTACCTTATTACTACACACCTCTAGAAGTTATAGAACACCATTACAGCCTGGAATACCTACTTAAATGAAGATAATAACCCTTTTTTTAACAGGCTACCGCTGAAATGCCAGACCCCCAACAAGAATCGTCCAATTTCTAGAATAAAAAGACAGGCGTGAATTATACCATTAAAGCCTAAAATACCAAAATAAAGATAATAATAGCACATTTTTTCTAACAGGTAGCCGTTGAAAAGTCAGACAAGAATCGTGACATCGACTAAAAAAAAAAAAAAAAAAATAACAATAATGGTGTTTTGTTTACATGAATTTTGGCGGGAGTGTCGAGAGCAGCTGATGGGTGTTGGTCCCTCTCTTTGACACCATTATTTCACCTTTATAGCCAAGACGTTGACTTTAATACACTTTCTGCATATATAACAAAGGTAAAGGAAGATTATATGTGTAGTTATTGATTCATAATGATGTCTTATTTAATTTATAATATTGTACTATACTGGTTTAGTCTACCGAGTTCATAATTATTATATTGTTACACTTTATTTATATTTTCGTATAGCCAAGACGTTAACTTTAATACATATTATGCATATATAAAGAAGGTAAAGGAGGGAAGGTATATATGTAAGGTTAGTTATTGATTCATGATGTTTTCTTTAATTTACAATATTGTACTATACTGTTTTAGTCTAAGTTACCGAGTTCATATATTGCTAAACTTTATTCATATATTCTTGTATATTCTTAAAAACAATTGTGTATAATGTGTTAATATGTAGATAAGGTATTTATTGTAAGAATTACCGTTTTGTAGCAGTGTTGCCAGATCTGGCTAGGTCCCAGTATTTTGCCCCGGTCATTTCCTGCACTTTACCACGGTTATTTCCCGGTAGTTTGCCCAGGTTAGGTCCCGGTAGTCTGCTGTGGTCTAGGTTAGGTTAGGTTAGGTAAGGTCAGGCTAATTTCAAAATGCCCCATTTGAATATGCCCTATCTTGGAAATTTGTGGAGGAAATGCCATAGAAGAAAACAGTCTTAGAATGGTCTAAATAAGTGGGTAATGAAGGTAGAAAAACCGTACACAATAACGGTAATTCCTTCAATATTTACCGTAGATAATCTTCACCACCCAACACTTAATTTTACATTGCATCCCTTGTTGAAGACCACCAAGTTAAAAAAAAAATTAATATATTAGGTCTTCATCTCTACGCTGGATTGAGTATAATTATGTCAGATAACTAAGAAAAAGAAATTATCTGCCAGTGAATGAGAAGACTAACGTTAATAATATGAAATGATGTGTTGTGATGTAAGTTATTGATGTATGAAAAGACTAGACTGGGTAATATTAAATGATGTGTTGTGATGTAAGTTATTGATGTATGAAAAGACTGATGATATTAAATGATGTGTTGTGATGTAAGTTATTGATGTATGAAAAGACGGATAATATTAAATGATGTGTTGTGATGTAAGTTTCTGTATTGTACACACAACAAAAAAACTATGGTTACATCCTCTGCGCGATACAAAATGACACCACGAATGAAGGTTTTTGATAGCAGCATTCTTACATTGGTATCCCTGCGTATGTATGTTGCGACCGTACCTGTTATAAAAAACCTTCATTCGTGGTGTCATTTTGTGTCACGCAGAGGGTTTAACCATAGTTTTTTTTGTTGTGTGTACTAATGTGTCAAAAAGTAAGGTAATAGTATAAGTGCCACAGAAAATGAAATAACTTACCAATTTGCTTCATATTTTGGTTGGTGGTTGTTTTTGCTTTATGAGGTCATTATTTTACCGGTGTTACAGTGTATTTTGACCAGGTTTGATTTCCCCCTTATGTTTGCCCAGATTAGATTAGGTTAGGTCAGGTCAGGTAAAGTCAGACTAACTCTAAACTATTCAACTATTTAATGTGTTACCGTATTTACTTATTTTACCCCTCAATCCAGTCTCTTGGGAGGGGGGATCAAATATGGTCACAATGCACTGGCACACTTACATTTCATCATTATGAGAACAAGCATTAATGGATTATCCAACAAAACTTCTGAAAAAAATTATTTTAAATTTCTGTGGCTTTTTTGTGGATTCCATTTCTGTGGCTCTTACCCTGTACCAAAAGCAATATTAAATGATGTGTTATCATGTACTTATGTTTGAGAAAACTGATAATATAAACTGTTGTGTTATGTGTGTGTGGACGTGGACAGGCTAGACAGACAGACAGGATGGTGGTGTGGGAGGTGTTGGATGCAGAGGCTGACGATGAGACCCGTCAGTCCTCTGATATGGGTTCCCTCACCTCGCTCTATGAGGTCGTCAAGCTTGCATACCTCCAACCCGATGATGTGGTAATGTGTCACTTTTTTCCTTAATATACTTAACTTTGAACTGGATAGAGGTTTTTATTTATTCTGGACAAACTGTATGGTACAGTAGACCCTCAATAAACAATGAAAATAAATACTTGTACATGTATCTACCATTTCATTTTACACTCAGTCACTCATTGAAGACCACCAAATGTTTTCCCAGGCTTATGTTGTTCATTACCAATCAGACTAAGTGATTTACTGAGCCTGTGTTAAAAGGATACAGTCCTGATAAATTTAACCATCTTGGAATGAGGGCTTATTGTTTGGTTTTGAACTGGATAGATTTTTTTTTGTACAGTATTTTTTATTTATTGTGGACAAAATGTATGGTATTGTTAAATTTTGAACAGAATAGAGTTTTTTTATGGGCTACTTATTTTGTCCGAATGAATTGTATGATAACGTTTGTTTGACGATTTTTAAAGCAGTTTAAAACTAATGGTATCTGTGATATATAGATTTTTTATATCCTCACCTTTCTTGAATATTGTACTGTACTTACTTATAATTATTGTTTCAGGTGGGAAAGCTGCCTAAGGTAAGCGCTAGCAAAGCTTGGGGACGCGTTGCCTTGGCACTGGACAACACCTTGTTTGTGTTTGGAGAAGGCAGCTCGTTACTCCTCATGCAGTTGGATCTTCAGGCTCAAATAGACCTGGTGTTGTGGATTCCTCAGGGGGACTTTCTTATTGTTGGGGACAGCGGCGGGGATGTTCACTGTGTACATGTGTCGTCTCAGAGAGTTCTCATTACCCAGTAAGTTCAGTAGTGCATTTAACGGGATAGTATATTTTTAGTACATTGGAGTGCCTCGATTCCTCCAAAGTAGGCTATGTCAGGAAACGGGACCAGATTGACAAATATAATGGTGGCCTGTTGTTTGGAATAGTTAAGAGGAATCAGTTGCTCCAGATTTGCCAGTACTGTACTAAGCCCTTAATTATGCCTGTTCATGGCAGTTTGGTGAACAGCATTTGTGACATTATATACAAATAAATAATGTTAGCCATGACCAAGGTTGTCCTGTAACTCAGCTGGAATGAAATGGATAAAATACAAAGTCAATATAGTTTGGTTTCTAACTCCCTGTTATTTTGTTTATAGTTAGTGTTATCTGTCTCCTACTGTAATATTACTATTGCCTGTCTGTCTGCCATCCATCCATCTTGATAATTGACACACCCACAGAATGCAGTTATTTACCATATCTGATTGCTAAAAAATATCTCTTTTTATCTTGGTGTTTCATCTTTCAAGCATTTTCTGATAAAGAGTCTGGCCTAGTTTAGTGCTGTGTCTTTAAATTTATAGGCATCTTACAGAGAAACAGACCTTTTATACAGGCGGTAGTATTATTAAACTACTATTTTGAGGAAAAGTTATCTTTATCGCTCAGTTCCAATTATTTTGCAATGCTAATTTAGCGACTAAATGCCTTTTCCTTGAAGAAGTTAATAAAACGGTACCACCCAGTAACTCTTCATTTTACAGACACCTCCCTATCAAGAAGAAAGACTTTCATGTGAACCTGTTTGCTGGTGGAGGCTGTACCTATGCAAGTGATGGCACACTCACCATCACCTTCATCACTTCCTCTGGCCAAGTCTTTAGGTGGGATGCAGCTTCCTATTATTATGTTTAAGCAACTTACTGTATGTGAGGTATATATTTTTAGTGAGTTAGAGCTTTAGTTTCATCTTTGTTGGTTCTGTGCTGATTAAATCCAACTTGTCAGAGCACCAAATAGGCTTTATGATAATATGTATATTACTTAAGGAACATTAAACCAACAAAGCTGTTCTTCATAAATATACTGAAAGTATATTTTGCCATTTAGCCTACACAGTACAGTACTAATCAATGTAAGGTACTACTCTTATGTTATTTCAAGATAATTATGATAATACTGGTACTTGTACTTGTCAGACTGGAGAACATTGAATTGGAGGCTCTGGCAGACAGTATTCAGGCTGGAGACATTGAAAATCTGAAACATTTGAAGGAACAGATGACCCTGGCAACAGACAATATTGATGTCAAGAATTCTGAGGTACTGTAATAATTGTTCAGTAACCTTGTGGATGATGTTTTATCTGGATTGTTATATTATTTATGTTTACTGTAATGCTGTATGGTGTTTTCTGAAGGAAGAGTGTTACCATACTAGGCCTATATACATTCTGTTGTTGAATGAGTGTACAGACTTTTCCATGAACAGATTCATTTGCCATTGTTTCCCAGGTGTCTGCAGTTGAGAACGTTGATAAAAACTTTCTGGTGTGGTGCAACAGTGATGGCGGCACAACACTTTGGTTACCATCAAGCCTCCACAACCCTTCACAACCCCTCACCTGGAATCTCATGCTTGGGATGCAGTGCACTCGAATCATCTCCGTCTGTGAGAATAGGTAAGTTGGGTGTGTCAAGGACTGAATTGGGTTGGTTCAGATTAGATTTGCAAAGTTATATTGGGTGTGTCATTGGTTGGGTTAGTTTGAATTTGAGTACATTAGTTGAGTTTAAATTTGCTTGTCATCTGGGACTCTCTTAGTACCGTATTGGGTTACGTTGTTAATATTTCGTACAGTATTCATTTTTATATTACAAGCTGTGTTATTGGCTTCTGGCTTGGGATTTACTATACATCCACAACAGAAATAAAGTATTGTATTGTTTACCTTTGATAATTGTCAAATTTGTGATGTTTAGTGGATATACTGTATCATTGTTCTTTAAATATATGATTGACTATTAACTATGCCCTGCTTTCTGTTGGACTTAGTAGTTGTGGACGGCATTGAAGTTTCAGATCAGATTGTACAGTAGCATATCTATCTATATATACAAATAAGCCATGTCCTCACATTATAACTTTTTCATACGTGGGTCGATGATGACACTTACAGATACATAGTGACTCTGAGCAACTTGGGGTGCTTGGGGATAGTGTGTGGTGTGACGGGTATGATGTTGTGGGAGGGAGATGAGGATGACCCACCCGTCCTGGACATGACTTTGCTGCAAGGAGACGAACAAGAGAACCAGCTTCTCCTCCTCCTCCACAACCCGTCTGGTGATGGCAACCTTCTTCGTATTGTGTCGTTTCCCAGTGAGTTGTTGTCCTGTAGATTTTGTCAAGTGTTTTGTTTATTTTCTGGCTGATACTGTATAGAGACAGATGATCTGTTGTGTCTTCCCCCAATGAGAGCAGCCAGATGTAAAAAATAAAATAGAATAGAAGTGATGGCTGGAAGTGCACAACTATAGTATGCTTTTTTTGGATGACAGGAAATAAATAATTGTTAATACTGACTTGAGTATCTCTGCCATTGATAAACGTGATGGCAGCAATCTGACTACTTTCTTCCTCTTGGGGCAGAATTTCAGACGGTGTATGAACTGGTGGTGAGCAGCGGGACAAAGTTGGTGAATATTGGTGAGGGAGCCGAGTCCATCACATTCCTGGAGCCTGATGTGAGTTGTGGCACTGGGTTCATCAATAGCCTCAAGCTCAAGAGTATTGTTGATGGTGTGCCTGAAGCAAGGTAGGAATCGACTTCTTTTTGTTTATGTATTTTGAGAAAGGTGAGCACTGGAGGCAAGGAATCAGCTTAATGTCTTCACTTGTGAAATGAATTGAGTGAGAGAAGTCCAAATTCATGTCCAGTTGATTAGTAGATGTAAATAATTGACTGGTTGAAAGTAGAACACACTTCTTTCTTTTTTATGGGTGTTTGCCACAGCCAATCATCTGTCTTCATCTCCCCTTGTCCCTTGCATCATCCTCTGTCACACCATCTACATATCCTCCCATATCACATCCATACCTCTTTGGCTTTCCCCTATTCCTGAAAAGAGAACTCTCGCTCCTAGAAAACATTGATTGGTCAGTTGATTGATTGTGTGAAAGCATTACCTAAGTGTAATTTTTTTCCTGTTACGGAATAATTTGTTTAATGATTGTTTATGGGTTCATGTAGATACAATAAGTACAACCATACAATATTGTAGAGTAAGTTTCTGTGCATATATTAAAGTTTTCCACCTTCTTCAGACTTGCTAAACTGCTGGCAAAGAACAGGTTCAAGGAAGCAGAGGAGTTCTGTGTGATGTTTAACCTTGACACAGAAGAGGTATACAAGGCAAGAACTAAGTATCTGTGTGACCTCATGAACCCCTGGCTCACTTCTCACAACAACCTGACTCACAATGACTTGGAAGGAAGTGATGTGTAAGTTTTCTTGAAGGAAACTGTGATATAGTTAGCCTTTGGAGGTACTGTAGTAGGAAAGTTTTGGCGTAGGGAAATGGTGTCCTCATCGCCCACCATTCTTGTAATAGTACAGTCAGCCATGTATCCCCTACAACACAGGGGGGGAGTGAGGGTTGGGGACCCCACCAAAGGCTCAAATAGCCTCGGAGCTGGACCCCTTGTCTGTCAGGGGTCCTGCACTGTATTGATGATGTAGTCCTCCATACAGTACCATAAAACACCATCCACATCCATTATCAAGTGGAATCTGTGGCCTTTAGTTTGTTTACAAGATCACATGTCCCTTAAAATGTTTGTTTATGGTATTGGTTTGTGCATAATGCTATTTTTTTGTGTCTGAAGTTTTTATTTGGTTCCTTACAATATTTTTAACCCATCTTAAAGGAAGTCATATGATACACAGATTTACCTTATATTATCTGTGTTGTGCTTTACATAAGAGCTTATTGTTAGGTTCTGAATACTTTGTCTATATGCATATTATATTTTTACAATGATTTTGAGGAACATGATGAACAGTTTGTGTGAAATTTTAATGTCGGTTTCATGCTTTATTGTTGGATTGTTGGAGATTTTGTTTGATTTTTTGTATATTATTAATTGTTTCAGTTTTGATATGTTGCTTCAAAACCTAGAGAAGATAAAAGATGCAGAGTTTGTCACTGCCCTATGTATTGGAGCCCAACTGCCTGACATTGCCACCACCAAGAAAATACTGAATTATGCCAAAGAACGTCTTGCAAGAACAGCAAAGGTACTGTACAATGTTGTAATTTTCTTATTTTTCAGGTATATCATGTGTAGGGTTGGTGAGACTTATGCAGTGTACTTATCCCACAGCTTCCTCCTAACTGAATACCAAGTGTCCTACACAGCCTAGTACTGGTTTTTTGCATTGTTGGATTCCATCAACATCATTAGTAAAATCATGAATGTTCAACCAACAGTCTTCCATAATCAAATTGAGCACCTGGTCAATGACAGGTGGATCTCAGCCTGTTGATGGCATGTCCCCCCCCCAATGATGATGATAATTCATTTAATCATGTATTGTATATATAATTTCAGTCTAATGAAGGTGACCAGCTAAGCAGCCTAATGCAACGTGTCAGTGAGAGTATCTACAGACTACGGACGTTTGAGACCATCTTCCCTACCTCAGACATACAGCACTGGCTTGCCTTCTCCCATACAGACATGCTTGAGGAATTCACAATACACTTGTCAAGAGTAGGTTCTATACTGTAGTTATTTACCAATGTTGTACCTTATGTTGCCAGCCATATGTTCCCAACTGATATGAATTGTGAAGTTCTCAGTCTATGACTGGGCAACATCAACAAATGAGTTAATTGTAATTTGTAATGGAAAGGAAAATGAACAACACCCTGTAGTCAGGACTAAGGAACAAAATTCTGTCCCACCCACAGATTTGGAAACTGTTAGTAAAATTGTGTATGACATGAACAGTACCTTATAATTATGCAGACATTTTCCCTCAGACATAACATAAAAAAACCCATCCATAATTATGAGTCACAGAAAAGTAAGAAGAGACGAAAGTTATGAAAAACTAACAAGTATTTACATCCAACAGAGTAACCTGGACCTTGCATCAACACTGTGGCATCGACACCTGTATGAGTTCAGTCACATGATCAATCAGTCCTGTGTGTCTGAGATTCTGGAGGCCTTCCCACACAACATTCCCACCCCTGTACAGTGTAGCTGGCTGGCCAAACACATGTTGTCTGATTTTATCAAGTTCTGTCCTAGCTCAGTGGACATTATAGCAGAGTGGGCAGATAACAGAGTCAAGTATGTAAAGTCTGTGTTCTCGGTACCACTTTCATTATTGTTCTTGTATGTTCTCCACATGTATTATTAACAGAACCATGAAATATTTTAATTATTAAACATGTTGTTTCCCAGGGGCGGGTGGTGAAACAATAGGCCTACCTTTTTGGAAGTTGGTTTCCTCCCCATAGTAGCTTAGTTGGGTGAGATAGAGGATTTATTACTCTTTTGTCATGGCCAGCCCATGCTAGGACATTTCCAAGGAGTAGGATATCAAAATATATGTGTAATTGGTTTATGAATTTGTTGAGTAAACGTAATGATGTGTTTATAGTTTGTTTTGTGTGAATGAAGTTTCATTAACATATTATTTCCACAGGAATCTAGAGGTACAAGAGAGTGGTGCTTGGCCCTCCAATGGTCTATCACTTGCAAATACTGTTATATCAGTGCTGAATAATGTTGGATCGGATTCACTTGGAGGTATTGGAAGTTAATGTAGATTTTGTTAATTATATGTATAAGGAGATGCTTTTGGTGAAAGGGGAAAGTATTGAATCATGGATTGTTGAACCCCTCTTAACACTATGAAAGAACTGGTTGTTGAATAATATATTTTGTTGTGTGTACATACTGCTCTTTGTAAGTAAATACAACCCATGTAGAGTATTAAGCTCTTGATGATATGTGTACTGTACTGTGTATGTACTATAAGTATATTAACAAAGTTTAGTAAGGCATTGGAATAAAATTTTCAGTTGTAAGATATTTTGTGTCGTAGCGAGTCCATGTACAGCTCAGACTACAATATATCTTGTGAAATTCATAAATAGCTGAGGAGGAATCTTTATTTACAGTTGTAGTATTGGAGTAGTAGTATACTAGCTCTCTGCAAAATATCTGTAAATGCTTCCATACTACAACAGTGTTATCTTCCTGCAGTGAACAGCATGGAGGTGAAGTTTGTGGCAGTACATATAGCTCAGACACCCTCCACATCCCTCAAGCATCTTCGTCTGACAGCTCTGGCGCTACAAGATCTTAAATTCCTGTCAGAGGAATTTAGAATAAAGTTGAAGTTTAATGAGTACATGCAGGTACAATAAAGGGGATGAAAAAAAAAACAATTTGCAGGAACTAATCATAATAATTATAAGTAGGAGCTGATGGCTTTTTACAGATACAAATCAGTTAATACCATGTATTCTTTACCTATAAAAACTTTTATTGTAGTGTTCAGATGTTTTTTCAGTTGGATCAAAACGTATTTTAACAAAATCATACTCATACATTATTGAGGTACTATCCACATTAAAAGATTACATATTTGATAGAACCTGAACAATTGATTTGAAATAATATGTGGTTCCTAAATTTGGTTTACTTTGCCTCATTTTTTATTGTTTTATTACAGGAAAGCAAAGATCAGGTTGTTGCAGTACTACTGGATCATCTGGTGTGTGGTGAACAGGTGGAGCCATTAATGGACAGCTTCCTGAGTAACTACATGGTGCGACATGAACTGGACACAGACAGTACACTGAAGCAATATGTACTGGACACTCTGGCCTTCACTGATCATTCCTGGTGGGCCTGGGAGGTGGCACCTTGGGAGGATAAGGTTTATGCTGTCTTACGCATCATGTCCGACATTGAGGTATCTAACGTTTGATAAATTTTGCTGTATGTACAGTTTGATGCAAATGTGTTTATTATAGAACATTGCAATGTATTCATTAAAGAACATTGGAATGTGTTCATTAAAGAACATTGCAATGTGTTCATTAAAGAACATTGCAAATCTAAAATAGCAGTGCATACTAATTTATATTTATTAGCACTGATGATGCATATATTTTGCAACTCTGGGAGTATGAAGCCTACTCCACCTGCACAATACACATAGCCATAGAAATATCACCTATATATAGGGTGCATTGGATGGATAAACAGATCAGTAAAACCTTGCCACATGAGGTAAAGATGTATAGGGGCTGTCACACAATGGAGACTTAAGTCCCATCCCGTGCCGACTTAGAGGTCGTAGTGAGGTCTTTATTTAAGTTGCCGCGCTTCGGGAGAGGACGGCGGGACGGTCAAGAGAGGTCGTGGGGAGTTTCAGGATATTTTTAACATGCACGAAATCCAAAATGAGTCGGCAGCCTGTCAGTCAAATTTATGGACGAGATGGTGACAGGGCGCCATCGCCGTCACGCGGCAACTGTTATGCGTCAGACGGCTCTCTAACTTAGGGCGGCATCATGCAGCAACAGAGGTACGTAATGTGTCGATCATGCCTCCACCTGCGTTCCTTCAGCAGCTTGCAGATGGCGATGTTAGTGTCCAGGTTGTCTTTGTCAACTAATAATGATAGCCTCAGTATTTGTAGGGTTTGCTGGCAGTTTTATGGGACTGTGGGAACATTGCTGTATGCACACTGTATGTTGAAGCGACGGTAGCTGAAGGAAAAGTGAAGTGAGGGCCGTGGGTACAATACTTTTTATTTAGCACTTGACGGCCTATTGTGGCTGCGTTGGGACCATCGTGATGGAGTCGATGATTTGCATGATGGGGTCGCTGTCAAGCACCGCCAGTATTGCATTAATTGGGGGCCTGTATTCTATATGCGGCACCCGTCGGGATCATGGTCGCAGTCCAGTTGACGTGTTGCAGAGCCTGATGGTGTGCAGTAGAGACCATTAGTGTTTTGGCTGTAATGCTAGGTTGACGTTTGACCTCGTTCAGATGCCAACTGGATGGCGACGTTGTCCATACTGTCCCCTGCCCCACGATTATCTCCAAGGACATATGGGACTCCCTACGTCGGCGAGGTAAAATCTTTAAATCTCCAGAGTGTGACAGCCCCTTTATTCTTCTGTCTTGGCCAGCCCTTAAAGGGAGTTTCCTTGAGAGAGCCAGAGCAATGTGCATGTACGTATTCCATTTAGATATGTCTGTAATACAATGCCCATGCAGTACAGTATATCCTACTCTCTACTTGTAACAAAAACAAAATGCTCTCTCATGATGTGTGACAGATGCGTGCAGGGTGTGTGGTGGAATGCCTACGTGTGGCCCCGGTCCCCTGGAGTAAAGGCACTGAGGCCATCTGTGACCTGGCCCTCTCTGTGAAGACTTCCCAGCAAGACAAATTGGAGGATCAGAGGAGACTGGTCGGCCTCAAGTGTGTTCTGCGTCGGTACTCCATCAGGTCCAATTCCATTGATGACCCTGTTATTGCTGAGGTTAGAACCCATTATGTTTTGTGAATAGGAAAAAAGTTACAACTTGATAAAGAAAATCATTATTATATATGATGGCTTTCACATGATATACACGTTATCATGTATGCATACTGGACCGGTACTCTATTTAATTATTTATATCCCTCGGTTAATGAGGGCTATTTTCATTTACATTTTGATTGCCCTCCCCATTCAATGAAATGTTACTATACACCACTGAGAGTTAATGTTTATTGTAACTTTGTATCTTCTTATTTGTTTTAACCTCTGTGTACACTGGTATATAGTACATTTTAAATTTATAACCCAAACATATACTGTAATGAAGGTTTACTTCACTGCCAAATTTGCATTTTATGTTTTTTGCAGATGATACTAAAAAACATTGTGTCCTCTAATGAAGAGACAGCAATGGAGGACGCCTTGTGTGTTGTCAATACATACAGACATCTCTCCCAGGTTGATGCTTACTTCTTTAGAGCTTTACATCTTCTTAAAAACAGGTGTGTGTGTGTGTGTGTTATGTACTATACCAATTGTGTGGACAGATTTAGAAATGCAACCACCTTTGAAGACATAGTGGCAAAATAAGTCAGTAAAGGGTTGTCCTCAGATGAGATTCTGTTGAGAAATTTGGAGAAATTATCTAATCCTTGTTAAAGGTTTTTGTTTATTAGATTTTGTTCTAATACTGAATGCTTTATTACAGGAAATTTGAAGATGTTAAATGCCTTCTCAGTGGACTGAATAAAACCCCTCAAGAAAAAGTGTGTCAGAAACTGGTTCTATTTTCCACACAAACTCTTCTGTCTCAGCCCATTGGACAAAAGGTTAGAGGCTGGATGGTGTTCTGTTATCTAAATCATGCAGGAAAGGTTGTCTCAAAAGAAGTTAGAGAGAAATAGATTGTGGTACCATAAATAGTTAGAAATACCTGTAGTTTGTTACCTGATATGAGTTGCGAGAAATGCTGTAGTTAGTTGCTTATTATGAGTTAAGAGAAATAGTTTGTTGCCTAGAGAGAGTTGAGATAAATAATGTGTTGCTTAATGATATTTGAGAGAAATAGTTGTTGCCTGACAGCTTCTTCTCTTCCCCAGGGGCGGGATCTGCACGAGGCGGTGACTGAAGGGATGATGGTTCTGGAATGTTTGGTCAAGAGGCCCAACCAGAAACCCAAAGGATTGCTAACAGAGATGGACATTTTTGCAACCGTACATAATCTTAATGCCTTGCAGGTTAGATATGTGAGCTTATTTTGTTATTGTAACTCCATTCATATAATATGTGTATATTCATTCTTTTACTATGAATCGGCCTAAAATGCTATGATGTACATTTAATATAGATAACCTTTTCGTTTAACATAATGTTGTACATTTTACAGATGCAATACAATATATACCCAACCTTGAAGGAGTTAGAAAACAAGGAACGATCCCAGAAACTCCTGGAAGTTGAGGTAACAAAGTGGTATAAAAGTCACATCCATTTCCCCATTGAGAAGCAGCCACCAATTGAAGATAGCCAAGGTAAAAGGAAAAAATATATGCAATGCAGATAAATTGTCAATTGTTATATAGCCACATGACAGTGACATATATTATATCCAATGTGAAGCTTTGCTAACCTACAACAAAGGCTCCCACTAACCAGAGATAAACCAAATGTAATGTACTGTACTAGGTCATGGAAAATTTATCTGACTTGTATATCCATTAATGAAGGTCGAGCAGGTCGCAAGTCTTGTCTGCTGCAGGGACCATCACCCACGCCAAGCCAACAGGAGGAGAACAATGTGTGGAATGGACTGGACTACCTACTGAGACTGGCTGAGCTGTTGGGGGTCAGCCGTGGGTACCTCTTTTCCTTCCTGGCATCATTGTCGGCTCGTTCTGCTAGATTTGATGAGGCTGTTCAGTTGTGTCAGTAAGTAGATTGGGAAATGGTTATAGAGTACTGTTAATCTTTTCTTCCATGGGTTAATATTAAGGTATTAGTGTTATCATAGCAGTTATTGTATTGTGTTTTCATTACCATTAATTTTTACTGTTCACACATGCACACTCTCACTCTTATCCTTTTTCCAAATTTAGTACCCTAGGCAGTGATATCTATCTGAGCTACAAATGCAATAAGAAGCACTAAGTAATTAGACTGCAACAATCAGGCTTGCATTTGCTGAGAAAATATTAAAAATCTAACTGTGTGGGTGCATATTAAATGCAGCAGTAACATTATGACATTGAAAAGCAGAAATTAGTAAGTCGGCAAGTTATTTATAAACCAGTGTCATAATTTAGACTGCTAATGACAAGCTTACATTTACAGAGAGATCATAAAAGATCCAGGAGTTGGGGACAGCACAGCAATCATTTATGAAGTGGTAAAGCTGATGGTGGAACAGCAAGACTTGGGTGGTGTTGGTGAAGAGAACTCCCTTTTACTTGACTCATCAGCACTACAGGAGAGGAATGCCAAGATCAAGTCCAATGCAAACCTCATCTCCATCATTAATGAACTGGTCTGCTCTCTTCTCACATTTACACATCCAGGTTTGTTAGACAATTTTTATTTTCCACCAAGGGAAGATATATATTTTTTTATTGTGTGAGTTATATTATTGCATTTTCAAAGTCTGTGATGAACTTTAAAAAATGTTTGAAAACTGTGCTGCCTTGACCTGATGCTTGCCTTCTGGGGGTCAACAGTCAGGTACACATGACAAACCCACTCTTTAAGGAACAGTGTAACCCTTCACAGTGATAATGAATGACGAAAAGTTTCACCTCAACAGAGACTCATGAGTCCTTTAAACTGTCCACACAACACCAACTTGACCTGAGATAATTAATTCCTTTGTATAGTTGGTAGCATTAGTAGCTTTCTGTTCATTGTTTACATCTCATCCCTTGTCATATTTGACAGCCAGCATATTTTTTGTTTTAGTGAATAATTTCCTTGGTGCTTCCTTATCATTACAGTACTTTGGTCATTATTTCTGAACGGAAAGGCATACTTGGTCTTTTCTTTAAATAGCCTTTGGGGTTGGGGGCTACAAATACCTCCCCATATCCCTGCTTGTCATAAAAGGTCACTAAAAGGGGCTTTCACTTCTCCAACTGTTCCTTTTCTTTTCATCTGTTACCCTTTGTGCTTACTGTCCCACCTCTCAATCACCTTCTTCCTTGCTGTTGCGTCGCCTAATTTGAATCAATTAATAAATCGATCTTTCTGCAAATCCTTCAATAACTTTAAGGCACTTCTAGTGTAATATCTAGTGAGGGTATTTAGTAAAGACGAAGGAAATTATATATGATAGAGAAAATAATGGTTTTCCATTTTGCATTGTTGGTTTGCCATTTTGTGTTTCTTGCAAGAAGTCCAATATTCCCATCTTCTTTTGCAGCTTTTTAACCCTATTTGTCTCTTCTATTGAGTGGTACTTAAGACTAGTTGGGTTCACCTCTGTTCTTCCACATTATAGTAATTAATATTGTTTTCCATTTCAGATTTATTAAAGACCTTTTTGGAGTTGGTGGAATGGTGTGGATTGGCGGAGACTCTGTACTCACGATGCCACGTTGAGGGACTATACACACAAACCAGCGACACGCGCAGCAGTGACCCGTACACCACGTGGAAGTTTAGTCCTGTGTTTAGGGATGTGTGTATGCCCTTAGAGGAGAGCTGCATCCGGGCGGTGATGACTCAGGTCCTGAATGGGTGGCTTGGTTCAAGAGATGCCATAAGCGACCACCAGTCCTACATTCCATATAACAAAGATAATGGAGGTGGCAATATGTTGGAGAATCCTGCCTCCATGACCAGCCTACAGAGTCTCATCAGTCATCTACGGGATCGTGGTCAGGATGCACTTGCAATGTTATTGTCTATGCAAGTGAATCAGTACTTTATCATATCAGAACTGAATGATACTTCACCAAAATGCCCTATGGATTGGCAACAAGTATTTACAATACTCTTTAAGATTATTGGTAGTCCCAGACCAGACATCACACTGGCAGTGAGTCTGCTCATGTTGCTGCCCAAGAAGGATGCCCTTAAAGTGACAAATGAACTTGTCAAGAAGTTTGGGTTTGACTACACAAAACTGACATCACTGGGCACAGCAGGGAAAGACTACTGCATCATTCAAGGACTTAATGACATTAAGGAGCAGTTTGAGGTCTTGCTTAAGAGAGCACAGTGGGGGAAATCCTTAGGAGAAAAAAACATCTCATTCAAGGAAGCATTCAAAGGAGACAGTGTTGCTATTAGAAAAGTTCTTACCGAAATTGTATTTCACCCTGACTGCTCTTTCTCACTATTACGTGACTATTGTACATACTTCAGATTAGACATAACTGATGCTCTTCTTTGTTACCTCAAGGCAACACTTCACTCATGGTCTCCTACTATACCAGACAAGGAAGAGAGCTCCAGTGTGGCAATCAGAGTTAATCCTCCCCGTGACATTTTGTCCAAATGTCGAACAATTATTGCCAATATGAACAACATGACAGCCTTACTGAATATGCTGGAAGTTGAGCTGAATAAGTTGAGTCCTTACAATTATGAAATAATTGAACTTGTTCTTTGCCAATTGACCTACCTTGATGAAGAAGGTCGAAAACTGCAGTTGTTGCAGCGTGGGTTGGACTTGGTGAACTTCTTGATAGTGTACACGAGGGAATCCTCACTGAGCCACACAGAAATAGACGACTGGAACACAAATCACCCTCAGAGCTTGGGTCCTCCAGAGATTGCCAAATACCGCCTGCCATTCCATGCATTCTTCAACAAGGACGAGTCCTTCAAGGCTATAATAGGAGCTGAGTTAAGTATAACCACTATAGATGCCTGGTTACAAGCCTCCAATATCATGAAGCTGACCACTGACCACCTTTGTCTTGTTGCTACAAAGAACACAGTTTCCAAAAGTCTGGAACAAAATAATATGGGTAAGACAAATCAGCAAGGAAATAAATGGCAACTGTGCAAACAGCACAGTGCATTGTTGGCTCAGGTGCACAGTGTTATATGTAAAATGAAAGACTACAAACTTGCTACATCCTGTGCCAACTGGGTGGTCAATCGCCTTCCTGCCGGGGCAGATAAACTGGAAGCTGCCAAGGAAACGGTCCTTTTCTCAAAACAGTGGCAGGCCTCCAGTGACCAACCTTCAGTAGAAGAAGCTTGTATCACAATAAAGGATCGATATCAGCAGCTGGCCGTGGAGCACACGTTACACAAACATAACTTAGCTGAACCACAGTACCTTGCTCTGGCACGCTCACCAGTTGATCTTGTCACTTCTCTCTATCAGCATCCAACACTTCACTCCATGACCACCCTTTCCGTCCACTCCACCCACTCCATGCTGGATATTAACACCTGTGTGACTGAATTGTGCGACATTGCAGGCTGTAATTTGGTGAGACTGATTCAATGTTAATTTTTTTGGCAATTTTTTTCCCCTAGATTTAATTTTACAATGATAACACCTGTAAGATTGTTAGTATTATAAACCCTTAGAATATTTTTAATTATAGTACATGTACTTGTACAGTATTTGTATAATAGAAAATTTTAAAACCTACTGAAGATAAAAAATTACCCATTGTTGAAATCCATATGCACTATCAAAAGCATTTGGTAACTGCCGTAGCAGAGTCTGTATTCTTAGAATTTGTATTTTTTACCAAACATTTGTTTAGATACATACATACAACTAGAAGTACAAGTAGTGCCTTACATTTACCCACCAAAACATGGATCTTGTGGGAACTCCAGGTTGATTTATGCTTCATAATGGTGAATGGATGATGAAAACTATTATTATTTAAACAAAGTGAATGTTGCATCATAAGTCAAGTGATTACACTGACAATTGATGATAGTGAGACTTGAATTTGTGAATGCATTATTTCAGTACTTCAATAGTACCATTTAGCCCTCATTTCCTGGCCCTGAAACTTCACTTATTCACTTTCAGGTGCACATTCAGTTGGATTTGTTGGAGAAGTGGCTGCCACCCTGTGAAAGTGATGAGAACGCATGCATTGAAGAGACAGTGACTAACTTCAAGCTTGCTCTGGATCCTGGATCCTCCACTGAAGAGAAACCAGAGAATGACATCACACTATCCAGGTAAGCCTGGGCAGAACTGGAAATTTACTGTACATAGCTTTAATATACTGTATGTGGTATTACATATATATGAGTCTGTTGTGATGAGAGACTCATCACAACACCCTACAGACCATACAGAATAAAGCACTAAAGACAATCACTGGCTGCACAGCTACCACACCTACAGACCACTTACACCATGAATCCAAAGTCCTCAAAATCAAGGATCACCTTGACATGAGAGGCACACAAACACTTGCTGCAGCCTCCACAAACCCACACCATCCACTACACTACATGGCACAACACCCACACATGCCAAGGAACATCAAAACAACACCCAGTACACAATACCATACACAAATACTATCATCTCTTACACCCTGCCCACCCCAAACCAATCTCCAGAAACATATCCATACTCAAATCACTCATCAGTCCATCCAAAAACTCAAAAACAACACCCAGCTGCATGCACGACCTCCTGACATCCACCCATCTGAATCCTCCCTTCCCTGTGAGGACAGAGTCCACCTGGCCAGGCTGCGGTGTGGCCACCCGGCCCTTCTGACATATCAGAAGAAGTTGGATGGAACCATTGTAGATACCTGTCCAGGATGCAACACAGCACCTCATTCTATTAAACACATTATGGAAGACTGCAATACACACAACCACCCTCGCCAACAACACAACATACACTCTCTGAGGGCATTGTGGGAAAAGTATTTAGAGAAAAGTAGAAAAATATTATGGGCAGTTATGGATCTCGAGAAAGCTTATGATAGAATTGATAGAAATGGATTGTGGAAGGTTTTGCAATTGTACGGGCTTGGTGGGAAATTATCGAGAGAGGTGAAAAGTTTCTATGTGAACAGTAGAGCGTGTGTTAGGGTGGGAAGTAACGTGAGTAAATGGTTCCCAGTAAAGGTGGGACTCCGTCAAGGCTGTGTGATGTCACCATGGTTGTTTAATATTTATATGGATGGTGTGGTAAAAAGAGATAAAATGCTAGGGTGATAAAGAGAGGACTGAATTTGGTGGACAGCGGAGGTAGAGAGTTGGCCCTAAACCAATTACTGTTTGCTGATGATACGGCATTAGTGGCAGAGTCAAAAGAGGAACTGAGTATGTTAGTGCAGGAGTTTGGACTGGTTTGCAAGAGGAGGAAACTGAGAGTGAATGTGGCAAAGAGCAAAGTATGAGATGTAGGAGGGGAGCAGAGGATGGAAGGATGAATATAATGCTAGATAGGATGTTTGGCTGTAAGTCACTTAGAATGGATGTAAAGAGGAAGTTGTATGAAGGGATAGCAGTGCCTACTGCACTGGAGTGGAAACATGGAATATGGGAGAAAGTGAGAAAAGAAGGTTGAATGTAGTAGAGATGAGATGTCTGAGAAGCATGTGTGGTGTGACTCGAATGGACAGAGTCAGGATTGAAGAAGTGAGGAGAAGGACAGGTGTTGTGAGAGAGTTAGCAGGGGATGTGCAGAGCAGAGTGTGTTGATATGGTTTGGACATGTGGAGAGAATGGAGGAGAATAGAATGGGGCTCAGATGTGAGAGGTGTAAGGAGGAGAGGAAGGCCACAGAGGAGATGGATGGACACAGTGAAAGAAGCTCTGAGTGGAAGAGGTACATCTGTGGAGCAAGGTAGAGTGACTGCGCGTGACAGAAACGAGTGGAGGAGGGTGGTGAATGCTTGAAGAGTGGACGCGGCTTGACAAGGCTTCACGGTCCCTGGAGGAGTGGCCTGCATTGAGTGTGGTCCATGGCCGGCTAAATGCTGGAGGGGGAGTTGCCTTGTAGTGAAGTGGCAGGGGTAAACCAGCTTTTGCTATGGATGCAAACATAGCTGTACCCCTTCACTCCCCTTGTAGCCCCACAAGGAGATGCGATTGTGCAGGGGGGGGTTGCTCCCTCCTCCAACAGGGATTGAGATGTGGAGTGTATGTAGCAGGGGGGGGGGGGGGGTTCTAAGTTTGGGCATTTTGTTTCTGAGGGTGTGCAGCGTGATGGGGCTACCTCCTACATGGAGATGTATGTAAGACAAGAAAGCATTTCTTTTTTGAGGTTGGAGCTTTGGGTACATAATGTGATTGTCTGGCTTTATAGACCAAGCTGGATGCTTTAAGTTTAGAAGTATTTTCCAAATATTGTCATTCTCCTCTCTTAGATGTTTAGGGCTACATATCCTTAATGTTCTGAGGAAAGCTGACGAGACAACAGACATTTTTGTGGCATCATGGTGGTAAGAGAAATAGTGGATGAACAAATTGTAGTTGGTAGGTTTCCTATATACCTTGATGCTGAGTGATTTTTTTTTCCTTAATGGCTTATACAGTACATCTAGATGCGGAAGCACTCCATTCGTCTCCCTTTCAACTTAGAACTTTATTGAAGGTACTAGTTTGTTTTGAAGTCTTAACACTTTAACAACTTGCTATTGTACTGTATGTTTAACTTTAAAGTATGCAGGTTGTATTGCAACACATGGATTTTGATGTTTCAGAAAGGTATACACAGTATGAAATGTTGTGTTTGTGTTTCAAACTGATGGTACCGATATGTAACATTGTATTATTTGTTTCAGAGTGATTGAATTTAATGTTTGTGCTTTGAGTATCATAATAAATAATGTGTTGTTTGTATTTCAGAGTGATATACCTACTGGGCTGCTGTCCACAGGAGGAGTCTGTGAGTTACCTCCTCAACTGTGCTCTAAATGATGACACCAGTATCTCTGCCACTCATCGCCTCAGGGCCCTCCACTGTCTCTTGGCCATTGCTAATGAAAAAGTCATTCAGAAACATTACCTGCAGGGTATCTCCTCCATAAGGTAAAGATTTCTGCAAAAAGTCCAGTAACTTTGCTTCATAGTGCATGTAAATAATTTGTCTCACTCCTGCCTTTTATTAGCTCATAGCATTATTATTACCATACAGTTTTAGCTGCCTGGCACTTGGGTTATATTATCTCTGTCTCTCTCTTCCTTGCCATTAATTTTGTAGTTAATGTCGTCAATGTCGTCCACATGACACTTTTGTAGTTAAACCTATATAAATAATGATAAGCAAAAGGTGAACATTGTTATTGAACTTGGTCTAAGTCCTGTACAATAGTGTTCCTTCCAATTCCCTGGCTGCCTGATTAATTCTTGTTTCTGCAAGTGAGAAAGGAAGAGATACAGACAATTCCCACAACACTTTCAATTTACCTGACTACCAACATATAATATTTCATATCGGAGATTGACCCTCATATCCCATGTTTGGACTGATGCCCACTTATGACCAGAGAATCTGATATCCAGTTCTAAATCTTGTTGGTGTTGTGGTCCTGCAGGTCACTGAAGCAGACTCTGATGTATGTGAGTCGTCTGGAGAGTCTGGGTCATGCCACAAGTGTCCAACAGTTTAATACCATGGACAAGAGTGCTCTGGTGGAGGGACTCTGGAGGTCACAACGTCACAACCCTAGTGCCCTCTGCCTCATCACCGACATTTGTCATGACTATAAGGTACAACTGTGGTTACTTTTTTCATATCCAGTTGTTAATATCTATAGGTGATATAAAGGGTAACCTGGATTAGTCAAAGCATCAGTCAGTCAGATGGAACATATTTATATCCTCGGTTGAAATGTAACATCAGTTGGAAGAGGGAAATAAAGACCATAGTTGCAGTACGGAAAAAAGTGTGTTTCAGTTACTATTAACAAGTTGTTGATACTGTTTCTTCAGATTATAAGACTTATTTGACCTCAAGATCAAGAAATATTGCTGAAGCATCAGTAATGGCTCTTCCTCATATGGTTTATATTGTCTACAGTGTACAATGTGTATCATGACAGTTATATAAGAGTATACACCTAACTGTACATGATAACAGCGGTGCAACTATCTGCCTTGATAAGTAAAGTATATAATTGTATTAACTTCATTTTACAGATCACAACAACTACACTGTGGAGTGCAGTTCTTACACAGCTTAATAATTTTGTCAAGGTGTGTGTATTTCTTCAGCTAAGAGAAGGGTATCCTTTGTTTTTTATAAATGTTTCTACTTATAGGCAATCTTATCTGAATAATTCACCAGTTCATATAACTTACAATGTTCACTGTTAAAACATATTTCTTTGATGTTTGGATATTGTAGTCAGTGTATAATTTCTAACACTGGTTTAATATTTAACTTAAAATCTCTGATATTTAGTTATCATATAAACTCTTACTTCCATAACATACAGGTGGGGAAGCTGGAAATCAACATTTTAGAAAATGTGTTGCTTCAGACTAACAGTTTACCTCACCTGTGGGTGATACCAGCCCTCACCACTGCATGGACCACTCTGCTACACTACCCATTTGTTAAAGGTTAGTAATGTTCTGTAGCCAGTGATGTACAATTGGAGAATAAAGTACCTGAACATTGTTGGTGGCTTCTGGCAACAACTCCAAAAGTAAACACATCAGTGAAAGATAATATTTATGACTTGAAGGATAACCTTTGCTTCACAGTCTGTGGTTGGTTGACGTCTCCCAGTATCGGTTATCATTATGTAGTAATTTAATGAATTTTGGCCTAATAACGTGATTACTCCAGGCGTTGTTACCAACGGTGTTCCCATACTTTGTTCCCCAACTGTACAATTATTGTCAGTTATATTTTCAATCCCTACCATGTCAACAGTGGAGGTTTTTTCCTATATGGTGGGTCGTTATTAACCAACTTTTTTTCTGTTCATACCAATAGCATCTGTATATGAAATGCTAGCCTATGTATACAGCATGAGGTGTGTTGAGAGGACTTGCACAAATGAAGAAAGCTGTAAATGATGATAAATTTCTGTAATACCAGCCAGCGCTCCAGTGAGTGAGAGCAGCCTAGAGCGGTGTATACACAGTGTTGACCTGTTGCTGCATCACTGTCCTGTGGTGGTGCCTAGTGAGCCACTTCTGGAACTCTGTAACACCCTTGACCTGCCTCTTCTGGCCCTCACCATTGCTGCAGCA
Source organism: Petrolisthes cinctipes (assembly GCA_033782935.1). Taxonomy (NCBI): domain Eukaryota; kingdom Metazoa; phylum Arthropoda; class Malacostraca; order Decapoda; family Porcellanidae; genus Petrolisthes; species Petrolisthes cinctipes. The sequence continues at coordinate 35,575 of JAWQEG010002224.1, read as the reverse complement.
GACCACATGGAGTTTCTTGACCTTAAGGTGATATTATTATTAGTTGACTCCATGCCTCCCAACTCCACAATCCTGCATGTTGTTGTTTTTGGTATTGTACTGTATTATAGTCTTACTTTTATATTTCCAAACAATAATCATTGATTGTTCATAGTTGCTCTGTACACTTTTCAGGCAATAATGGAGAAGAGTGATAAATCAGTTTTACAAGGTTTATACAACAATCTGAAGCCAACATTTGCCTTCCCCAAGCGTGTTGAGGTATGAATATTAATATTTTTTTCAGCATATGCTCAATAATGATTGTGCTTAAACAAAAGGAAGGGTATACAACTGAGTAAAGTAAAGTATTTACTAATCAGTATAATTGGCATCATAGATATGATACTGTTATTCTTTGCCAAAATGTTGAGACTTGAGAATATTGCAATGACTTATATATTACACAACTCAGGGTAGTTAGTGTGTAAGTGAAATACCACCATGTTTATGCTTTGGAAGGTACAATATACAGTCACATTGGGGAGATACTGAATGCTCCAAACTATGCCACAAAAAAGATCTCATGTTCGTTATAGTGAGGTGATCTTTTTCTTGGCACAGCTTGGAGGAATTAGCAGCTCTTCAGTTCACCATAACTACTGTAGCTAGAGATTCTCCTGTTAATGTGTACAAGTGAAACCATGTACTTGGATCTTAGCTGTGTATAACTTGGGTAGTCTGTATTTATTGTACATTTTCATTCAACAGGAACTCATGGAGCATCTATATCAGTAAACATAAGAAGACAAGAAGAGAGGAAACAGCACAAGATATTCTTTGTACCATAATCTGGAACATTACAGGACCCATTATAAGATCCTTGCCAACTCTAAGAATATGACTTGATATATATTTTTTCATAATGCCTTTGCCTTCAGTAATGAAGGAGAACTAACATTTACTAACCAAGATATGAAATACAGATATTTTATTGATGTGGTTCTAACAAGATGTTCTACAGATGATAAATATTCTCTAGTAAAAAATTGTTGAAATATACTACATAATCACTCTTATGCTGTAGTTATACTTGAAGACCTGCATGCCATAAATATATCAAATGAAACAAAAAGCTAGATTAGTGATTAGCAAAGACCAATGTTACATATTTTTGTTCAAGTTCATCTGTCATATTTTCTAAACTTGTTGCAAATTCAGTCTGTCTGTACAGTATAGCCTTAATTGCTAACTGGCCCAGATTGGGTAGTACTGTACTGTGTAGGTGACGGAAGCAAAACATAAATTAGTAAGGGGGTATGTAGTACAGTGTTGGTGGTGGTAAATTTGGAGTAACTGATCAAATTTACTTGGCAACAACTTATATTTACTTGACAACAACAAATATGGGTTAAAAGACACGTGTGGGAGATGGTAAAAGATTCATATTAATTAAGTACCATTCCAAGCAAGAGGAAACCATTATATTTATTCATAGGTTCTGTTTCCTGACATACTTTTGATAATAGCAACCGTGATTTGTAAACCACTATGATATTTGATACTTTATATTCGACCAAGAAATTACTTGGCAAAAAAAGGAATACTTATATACATTAGGCATAATTATTAGGAACAGGAAAATATAGAAAGTTACCACAATCCAAAAGTGGCAAATAAAAAAACGAGACAGCACTGCAGCAAAGCTATCATGCCTCTAGAATATACTGTAGTGAAAACATGGACAGTAAAAAAAAAAAAGAATAAACTGAAAAATAGTAAATAATGAGGAATACTGAAAAATAATAAGGAATATTGAAAAATAATAAATAATAAGGAATACTGAAAAATAAAGAATAATGAAAATAAATAATAAGGAATAATGAAGAAATAATAAAGAATAATAAGATAAATGATAATAAGGAATAATGAAAAATAATTAATAATAACGAATAATGAAACATAATAAGGAATAATGAAAAACAATTAATAAGGAATACTGAATAAAATAATAGGGAATAATTGAGGTATTTATTGAAAGAATTACCGTTTTGCAGCAGTGTTGCCAGATCCGGGTGGGTCCCAGTATTTTACCCCTGTCATTTATTGTACTTTATCACGATTATTTCCCGGTAGTTTGCCCAGGTTAGGTCCCGGTAGTCTGATGCGGTCTAGGTTAGGTCAGGTCAGGTCAGGTAAGGTCAGGCTAATTTCAAAATGCCCCATTTGAATATGCCCTATTTTGGAAATGGGGCATTTGCAGAGGAAATGCCATAGAAGAAAATAGTCTTAGAATGGTCTAAATAAGTGGGTAATGAAGGTAGAAAAACCGTACGCAATAACGGTAATTCATTCAATATTTACCATAATTGATAATAAGGAATACTAAAAAATTATAAATAATAAGGAATACTGAAAAGGAAAACACAAAACCATGTTAATTACAAAAGAAAAATCTAGTATTAATCTCCAGCGCCGTTGCAAAGGCTAAAACTGGACCCTTGAACAACAACAAAGAGAAAACAACAACAACGACGACGAGGAAGGAAGGAAGGAAGGAAGGTTGGTGTTGTGTTGATGGATGGTTGACAGACTACTACTATATTATTAGGCTACTAACTATTTCATCTTTTAATTCTCTACCTTTTCTGTGTGTATGTATGTATGTATGTGTGTTATTTATTATTGATAATTAAGAAGAGTTAATAATTAAGAAAAGGAAGATATTAATTAATTTAACGTTACGATCATATTTTGGTTGTTTTCTGCTCTACGAAGTTTATTATCCCAGTGTGACATTACGTTTTAACCTGGTTTGATTTTCCTCCAATGTTTGCCTTGTTCATCTTTCCAACATCCCACCCCAGAGCTATAGATAGATAGATAGATATATAGAATGGTATTATTACATAATAACTGGGTTTTTGGCTAGGATCGTGCAGTGTTACCACATCTGGCTAGGTCCCTGAAATTTGCCCCAGTCACTTTATGATAGTTTACACCGGTTGTTTCTCGGTAGTTTGCCCAGGTTAGGTCCCGGTAGTCTGCTGTGGTCTAGGTTAGGTTAGGTCAGGTCAGGTAAGGTCAGGTAAGGTCAGACTAATTTCCAAATTATGTTTGTAAAACATATTTCGAAAACGGAGCATCTCCGAGAGAAATGTCTTAGAATGGTCCAAAATAGTGGGTAATTATACTAAAATATACAATATAGTGAACCCAGTTCTTCTGTAAATTTACCAAGATGGTAATTGTTGTTAAGGTTATCATAGTGGCTGAGATCCTCGTAGAACACTGGTAAATCACTAATAAGTTATGTTGGAAAGACCTTAATTATTGACTCGCCCGTCCCACATAATTATTTCCTCGTATCGCTACCATAACTTGGAGACAACCCGGTATTATTACATAATAACTGGGTTTTGGGCTAGGATTGTGCAGTGTTACCACATCCGGCTAGGTCCCAGGGATTTGCCCCAGTCACTTTATGATAGTTTACAGCGGTTATATCCAGGTAGTTTGCCCAGGTTAGGTCCCGGCAGTTTGCCCAAGTTAGGTCCCGGTAGTCTGCTGTGGTTTAAGTTAGGTTAAGTCAGGACAGGTTAGGTCAGACTAATTTCCAAATTATGTTTGTATAACGGGGCATCTCCGAGAGAAATTTCCACCATAGATGAAAAGTGTGTTAGAATGGTCTAAAATAGTGGGTAATGATATTAAAATATGCAATATAGTGAACCCAGTTCTTCTGTAAATTTAACGACAACCCTTATTAGCCTCACACATAGTGGATTTTGATAAATATTGAAAGAATTACTGTTATTGAGTACGGTTTTTCTACCTTCATTACCCAGTTATTTATACAATTCTAAGACTTGGCCCATTTCCAAGATCGGGCATTTAGAAATGGGGCAATTTGAAATTAGCCTGACCTTACCTAACCTAATCTAGACCACAGCAGACTACCGAGACCGGTAAAACTACCGGGAAATAATCGTGGTAAAGTACAGGAAATGACTGGGGCAAAATACTAGGACCTAGCCAGATCTGGCAACACTGTTACAAAACGGTAATTCTTTCAATAAATATTGATTTGGGTGGGGATGGTGAATGACAAATGCTGCTGGTGCTTTTGAAAATGTTTTATATACTTAAGTGTATGTTGTCAAAACCCACAGTAAATATGGAAGAGATAACCACTTTTTGATTGAGAGTCTAGGAATCAGGGATATTTGCCTAACCTAAACTGACTTACCCTGACCTATCCTAACCTAACAAGTACCAGGGCATCCTTCGGGTGCCCTTCGGTCCTAACCTGGTCATATTTTTGTTCTAACCTGGTTATCTTTGGTCCTAACTTCTAACTCAGTGATCCTTCAGTTCTAACCTGGGCATTGTTGGGTCCTAACCTGGGCATCCGCAGGCTGAATATGGAAATACGGTAGTAAGAAAGTAACCAATTTGCCCATGATTACATAACTCTACCAGTACAACCATGGGTGATTGTGCTGGACCAGGGTCAAAGGAGTGTTGGAGAGCAACTGAACAGAGTTTGAAAAAGTGAGTTTTCTAAACCTCTTTCAACGTTGAGAATGATTTGGAAAATTCACTTGTTCGAACTCTGTTCAGTTGCTCTCCAACACTCATTGGACCCTGGTCCACCACTATCAGCCATGGCTGTACATAAAGTATTAAAAAAATCAATCAAATGAGGTAATAAAAATATGGGAGGTCAAAAAGGGTCCTTTCTTCCATACAGTATTATCCCAGTCCAACGGAAGAAAGTAGTTTAATCCCCCCCCCCCCCATGTCCTTTTCCATAGAATGGATTCATTACAAAGAAAATTAGTTATTGACATAGATTTGTCGTTACAGTTTACTCCTATAGTAAAATAAATTTATATATATCTGAATCATGATGTGTATAATGGTGTATATATATTTTATTTGTTACATCTTGTTTTGATTTCAGCACAAGGGAATCATGACTGGAAAGGTTGACATGAAGGTTGTGATGCTGGGTCAAATGGCGTGTGGTAAAACCAGCCTTGTGGAACGCTTCATGCACAACCACTTCAGTATTAACTACCAGACTACCATTGGTACGCTGCATATGTTATGCTTATTGTACAGTACACTCACCCAAAAGCTTGTTTATGCCTTCATACAGCTATGAATATTTAAAATAATTTGTATCAGTAATTTTCTGGCTGGTACGGAGATAGTTTGAAGCATTTGAAGTAGACATTGCAGCAATCAACAAACTTTAAGGTGAGAGTGAACCTTGATGCTTTTTTGAACTCATGGATAAGTTGAGTAAGAGGCGGGAGGTTATGAAAATATTTTTGTCTACAATTGTACACAAGCTTCTGTCACAACTAACATACAAGACAACCGTAGTTATGATTACAATAATGGTACAAGGATACATGGAGAGAAATAGACAGGCTAGATGATAGGACTTTAGTTTAGGATAGTTTAGTCACTTCAGCAGCCGTATCTATTATTGCATAGTAGTTATAGGCACCTCTACATTATACATACCGTATGTGGGTTTCTTTTATAAGGCTCCTAATTCTCCTGCTTTATGATAGATGAACTACCTCACTTGTATCAACTGTTAATGCATAGTAGTCATAGGCACCACTGCACTATAAGAGGGTTCCTTCTTTATGCCCTACCGTATGTCATTGAATTTTAGAAGGCTCCTCATGTTGGTATTATCAAACTACTACTTCAAGGAAAAGGCTCTTCATTGTTCAGTTCATATTACAAATTAATAGGAATTGAGATACAAAGGGAACTTTTCCTCGAAGAAGTAGGTTAATGATACCACCCTCATTCTTTTCAGGGGCAGCGTTTGGGGCTCGCATTATGGATGTGGCTGGAAAGAAAGTGTGTATTGGGTTGTGGGACACGGCTGGCAGTGAACGCTATGAGGCCATGGGTCGTATATACTATAGGGATGCAATGGCTGCTGTTGTTTGTTATGATATCACTCAACCAGATACGTAAGAATCTTCATTTCTGTACTTGATATATATTATGTTTCCTGATTATATGATGACTGTATAAAATTATATGTATATATGCTGTACAGTGGTATACATTTGTGTTTATACTTGCAAAATTTTGATTAGTATGGTAATACTGTACATCAATAATCTTACTCTTATTGTTACAGTCTTGCCCGGGCCAAGTTCTGGGTGACTGAGTTAAATAAGAATGAAGAAAATTGCAAGTTGTATCTCTGTGGAACTAAACTTGACTTGGTGGAGAAAGATAAAGAAGCTCGTAGAGTTGACTTCCATGATGTAACAGAATATGGAAAGGAGGTAAAATAGTTTGTTTAACCCTTAAAAAACCAGCTTAAAGTTATGCCAAGACAAACACCAGACTACAGTATTTATTTTGTGAAAGGGAACCTTTTTTGACATCCAAAGGTTTAATGATATTCTAATAAACTAATTACCAACAGCATTTATTACAGATATTTGTTATTTCATGGAATAATTTCTAGATCCTCATAGTCATGGGTTTCAGCTGTGTTAGGGTATTAAATACCTTTGGTTGAGGGATTGTGAATATATTAGGTTTAGGAAACTGTTAATAAGTGTTGGATTTTACAGTAGTAGTCTCATTTCCCTTCATATACACATGTGATGTGTGTAATATTTTGTGCTTCAGTAATTCAGCCCCAGTTTCTTCATTTTAGTTGAAAGTGTGAAACTAATAAATATGATAAGTATCAGTTTGCTATGTTAGAAATATGAACTTTGGCAATTATCATGACATCCTCTGTCTCCACTTTCAGGTTGGTGCTAAAGTTATTGAAACCTCAAGTAAGACCGGTGAAAATGTGGAAGAATTATTTGCACAAATTGTCCAAGATTTTGCAGAAAGCAATGCTGCAATCATGGCTTCCTTGAAGGACTCTTTTCCTCTTACGGAGGATGACAAACCAAGGCGTAAGTGCTGTTGAATTATATCCTGATATAATATATGTCTAGTTGCCTTTACTGTTATAAAAAACATGAATGACCTTGGATCTTTTTCTGACTTGAAGGACAGTGGTTTACATAATTTTACAGGACGCTGCCTTTTTCACAAGATGAACTGGTGGATGTGATAAATGTAATTTTGTATGGTTTTGTATGTTTGTTCCATGATTATCTGATAATAATAAAGTACAGTAGAGTTGTATATAAGTTTATATGGTGACGAAAGACACTTATATGCTTCTAAAGGTTGTCATTCATTTCTATTATTTAAGCAGTGATTCCATAGGTGCTGTATGTATTGTTAGAAAAGCATACTGTAGTTCTTTCACTTGTAGCACAACTTTATATGCTCAGATCACTGGTTAACCAGTATTTTAATAGGCTTAATAATGCTTGTTAGCCAAGGATAAATAAACTATTTTTGTATACAGAGTAATTCATAATTCTGTTAGTTGTTGTGTGATATATTTGCAAAGCTGTTGTGAAAGTTTATGCTGTATTGTGATGCAAGGTGCCTTTATCTAGTCTTTTGACAAACATATCCCCACCATTTTAGTAATGTCATTGGACAAATGGATAATTTATATATATATATAGCTGCTCTTGTGCTTTGACCTGATTTATCTTTAATGATTAGACTTATAACATGGAAACCCCTCTCCTGACATGAGGGAGAAGGGAACGACATTGAAAGATATTGCAAATTGAAGGGTACTGATTCCTCCATATTCTACCAAAAAATAGATTACCGTAGTATAGTATTAGGTGATTTGTTCTGGTTTGTTCAATCTGCTTTCATTGATGTGTGGGAATGATTTCAACCCATTATATCACAGTGAAGTTGTAAGGCCATACAATATTATGGTTATTTTTAATCCATATTAAATGTGTTTTTCTCCTAACTGATTTTAGTCTTTAAACACTTCAAAACTATAATCTGTCTTGTTTGTGTGTCTACCTATCATTTTAATATCTTTCCTTCCTTGGCCTAGAGTTTCCTACTCCTTATTAATGACAAAATTAATATGGTCTTGATGGGAATGATAATTATGTAATGTTCATTGTAATGTTCCTTGTTCTTCAATTGATTGGAGACTCATGATTTCTCCACCCTGAACCATTAATCAGCACCTATATTGAGGGAGTTGCTTTTTTTTTGCATAATAGGAGGAATGAGTAGCCTTCTTTGTGACAAACACTTTTTTTTATCCTCACTATTGATGTAGTGTAGCCAAAGTTCTATAAGGATATTACAGGTATGCATGTGTGTTTATATAGAATTATAGATGATATGTATAACAAAATATCTAAGAAGAATTTCAGTCAGTAATAGTAAACATAATTAATGATTGGGTACGGGTATGTTGATATGATGAGTTTCATTATGAGTGCAGCTTTTTTTTTTTACTACTTTATCCATATTGAGGATGTCCAACCTTTCCATTCTTGTGAGTAGTTTAATGCATCAAGACAGTCCTTATCTTATTTATTTATAAATGAGTTCATTCCCTTTGATACAAGGGAACCAGTGTTCATTCAGGTATTTATTGGATATAGGAGTACAGACTTATTTTTTAGTTGGTGTCTGGTCTCTCAACATGACTATCCTAACCTTTTAAAACAATTTGTACTTAGAAATTCAGACAGTGTTTGACATGTCTCTTCATTGTGTTCTTTTCATGTGTCAGATTTACACTCCTTTCTTTACCTGTTGGACACAAGAGTCTCAATAGATTTTTTGGGGTAGTACAGTCCTATAGTTTTCATTCTAGCACAGGATAAGGATTTAAAATTTTATTATAAAAGGGAAGATATAATTCCTTGTGAGGTATTTGTAATATTGTACAGTACTGCTGATTTGGTCATTTTTAAAGTATTCAGTAGAGCAAAAGCAAAAATACTTTAACTATCTATATACTTGCTGGAAGGATCCCCCACACATTTGTTTAAAGCCTTTTTTTTTTTTTTAAATATGTCCTAGTCACAAATACAGAGAGAAGAGAAGTTAAGGTACAAGATGTGATTTCAGCTGTTTGTCTCTCACTGACCAGCAACCCCTCACATTGTATGAAACAACAATACAATCTTTAATATTTGCCTTACCTAACCTAACCAGGATTGAGGAATCATTCTGGGAACTGGATAGAGATTCTGGTACTTTTCAGGAAATGACACAAACTCCAAGAATGAATGTTATCCTAATATATTTCCGTACCATTTATTGGGGTTTATTAAGTTGTAAGAAGTGCCTCAAACCTTCCATGTGATGAACTCCCCATCTGTGGTACGTGTATCATTTTTGTACCAGTTCATAGCTTTATGTTTTATTCATATGTTGTACTTTTTATTGTAAAAAAAATATTGTATATTAAAGCATTATGTCAGTCTTTGGACTTCAGTGACTAGCCCAGTCCTTCACAATTACCTATTTATTAACTGTTACAGACCTTCATTAGTGTATTAGTTCTGGCGCCCCTTGGGACCCTAGCCACTCTCTCTAAATTCTACAAGTGTTCCTCCTTTCCTTCAACTGTATATTCTTCGTGCTTGCAGTCCCTCCTCTCCATTTTCTTGTCCCCGTGCAACAGGGTCTTCCAGGCCACCAGTAGGTGCAGGGTGGTCTTGTTTCGTTCTCGAGAATAGAATACCGGGTATTTTGGCGATCGTAGGGAAGTGGCGTCCCAATCGCCCACCATTCTTCTGAATTTCTGATGGTGCATTTATGACATTTCTGTCTTGTATCACCTACAGTACGATACGGGGGGTGGGGGGGAAGTGAGGGTTGGGGACCCCGCTCTCTAACAATTGATGACCACTAATGGTTCATAAAGCCTCGGAGTTGCAGGATCCCGTCTGGGGTCACCCTGCAATGGCGCTAGAGCTTTCCCACCTCTTGGAAAAGGAGAAATGGTATATTGATGTTGACAATGAGAATATTGAAGTGAATGGTATTAATGAGTTTGACAATGATGATAAATACAAAACTATACATCTGTCGTGGCTCTGTAGCAAGGGTTGTGCAGTTTCAAATCTAAATGTCTTGTCCAACAGGGTCTTCCAGCTCAAGGGTGGACCTCTTTCTTTCCCTTGTGCTTTGTAATTATTCTGGCCTATATTTATTTATACTCTGGGGGTATAGTGTGAGAGGACTAATCATAAGAGTGGAAGTTAGTCGTGACGTCATAGTTGCAGGCACCAATCAGCTGGCTGCATCGTGGTAACCATGGTAACTGACGCCAAGGTACGGGCGGCTGTGAGTTGGTGTAGTGTGGTGGTGGTGGTGTATGTGTGGCATTATAACCAACACTTCTCGCATGAAAAAGCATTCCCCGTGTGATGTTAGCAGTGCATCCAGTACATTTTCACCACGAATGACGCGAGGTAAAGATGAAGAACGCTGACACCGAGGACAGGAGTGTGTTAGTGGTGTAGTGATGAAACAGGTGTGTGTCTGTGTATGTCAGTGTGGAGGAGGAACACTATAGTGGGGGGGAAACTACAACACTCCCTCAGCCTCTCCAACCCTAGCTGCTGTGTTTTTGTGGCTCTTGCTCTGTCAGTAATGGGTGCTTAATTATCGACGGATGTTAAGTGAAGGTCTGAGTAATTGAGGAAAGTGGAAACTGTTACTGATGATGAAGTAATTGCTGATGAAAATTATCGTCGTCGATGACTTCATGGCACGTTTCCCAATAATAGCAATACATAATTTTACTACACATTGCGTAATGTAATAGGCAGATGAGTGATAATGCGTGGTGAGAAAGTAAAGACGTGTGTAATATAGACGACAAAAAGCCGAGTACGAAGTGAGAGTTGGTACCACTTATAGTTGTTAGCCTGGGGGAAGGTCGCTGGTAGGAGACTGGAATCATTTGTATGTATGTACAGTAACAGTAGGACAGTTGTATACAGGAATTCCTGGTACAGTATATAATAATAAAAGTGGAAGATACTCGGTTCCTTCCATTATCATTTTAAGTTCCTTGGCTCCCAGTAGGATATAATTATATATCAAGTCAGTATTTGGGATGACATAGGTAAATAAACAAATGGAGAGGAACGAGCAACTTTTTTCTATCTGCTGGGCTGTACCACAAATTTATGTGTCCATCTGTACAGTGAGCGATATACCAAGACCAACTTTATGTCTTATTAGGAATATGAATGTATCACAACTGTTCTATTAACATCAGTCGTTCTTGATTTGTTTGTTTGTGTGTACTGTATATGTGTATTTTTACCAGGTGTCTTTAAATGTTTGTAGATTTAATGCTTGGACTAACGACAGGCGACCTAGAATGACAAGGAACCTCCCCCCCTCCACTACCACAACACGTTGCTTAAAAGGTTAAACAACTAATAATAGAGTCATTTGTACGAACCTTGTGTGGCCCCACTAATTATTGTTTACCACATCAGCAATTGCACCGGGTTCCTCCTTTCTCCATCCTTCATTGTCGGTCCTTAGGTCAAATTTTACTACGTCCTGATTTGAGATTGCACTTCAACTCCCATCAAATCGAGCTGGAGGACGTACTGTAGAATATCAAATTAAAGTTATTATTTTTTTACACATAGGACGAGGGAAAAGTACTGTTGTGTGTGTATGTGATTGGTGTAATGATTCCCACCTGAGACTGAGAATGTGTGTGTGTTTACAATTAACGTAGCCTACTATGGTGCACACACACACACACACACAATAATTTCCTCAGCCAGCCACAATATGACTGAATTTCCCGCATATGTGTGTGTGGTTCGAACGACAAAACACGTACAGTATTTATGTACGATTATCTATCCTCTGTTGCTTCATCTTTCGAACCACTACCACCACTACCGTACCAACCAAGCAACCTCATTCAAGGCTCCTCTCTTCTCTCTACCCTACCCAACCCTAATGACACCTATCCTCTGTTGCTTCATCTCTCAAACCACCACCACCGTACCAACCAACCTCTCCTTAGCCTACACCTCATTCAAGGCCCTTCTCCTCCCTACCCTACCCTACCCAACTTAACACCAGTCTCCAGTCCTCCCTCCACTCCTCTCTAGCCCCTCCACTCCTCCACTACACCTCTACTCCTCCCTAGTCCCTCCACTCCTCCACCTCCAGTCCTCCACTCAACTCCAGTCAGTCAGTCAGTGTGTACCATGCGACCTGAGGGGGTGGACGCATGTATGTGTAACCTCCTACCCCCTAACCCACGCACGCACCTACCCACCCCTATACTCTTGTGCTTCAAGCCTCGTAACCCACGTGTTTCGTTTCATTTCGTAGTCATTCACCTGAACCTCGATGGGGGAGTGGATAATAATTTAATAGTGAGGTGATAAGTGCTTCAACCAAACGAACGAGTACAAAATACATCTTGTATGACTCGCCAGCAAGTGAGATGTGAATTGAGTAACACTTGGGCATGCCTGGCTAGTGTAATATGTCTTGGTCAGCTTATTATCACTCGTTGCTGCACCAGACAAGAGTTGCTACGTGATGTAAACACTTACTCTTGTCAGTCTCGGAAAAGTTTATGTACTGTCATTTTGCGTGTCAACGGGGATAACAAAATTAAATGTGAGGAAGAAATGGAAATGTGTCTTCAATCCTTCATTGGTCATTCAGTCAATTTTGCTTCAGAAAGTCATTGTGGTGTTATTTGTGTGTTTATGGTTGCTATTGATCGTATTGCTCTACTGTATTGTGTACGCCTGTCTTGTGCTACTGAAGATAGTGTTTGAAAATTACTGCAAATATACTTCATAACCCGATTGTATCTACTCATCCCGATTATATGGTAATATAATGATGGCCTGAACGACAAGTAATGCCCTGTTGTTGAACAAAATTACATCAAGTTATAGTTGGTAAAGTATAAGAAGATATAATTGTATGTGGTTTGCAAGGATTGAACAAAATTGCATCACGATATATTTGATAAGATTTAAGAAGATTTGTAAGTGGTTCACAAGGAGTGGATTGGCTACAGAGGTATTGTTTGCTAAGATAGAAAAATAGCTTGTATTTTAACGCTTAAACATAAATGATGCAAAAAAAAAAAAAAAGTGCAGTACCATTTTACAAATTACACGTTCTTTAAATGTGAATAGCATCAGCATACATAATTTATTTTCGCATATTTTGACTGCACATTTTCAATAAAAGTTTAGAGTTCCTTAATATTGGCTGAGTCCTGCTAGAACGAACATTATCTCGTGATAACCTCATGGTAACCCTATTTGGCTATCACCTTGTATATGTTTTAAAATCCCTTAATGATTGTATTAGTTATCCATCATATCAATAAAAATCTAATATAGTCAGTCCAGTTATAGCCCCAGATGACAGCACCAGCGGTCAAAGGGTTAAATTAATATGAATTGGATACGGTAGAGGGGGTAGTACAGTGTTAATTGGTATATCTGTAGCAGCTGATTCCTCTCTAATCTATTCCAAGCAACAGGCCACCATTATTTTTGTTCATCTGGTACTGTTTCCAGGCGTACTTATTTGGAGAAATCAAGGCGCTCTTATATACCAAAAGTGTATTAGCCTACTTCCTTAGTGTGTGTGTGTGACCATTTCATCCAGCTCAGAGGTGTTACAACATCACTCGACTCTCGTGTTATGACGGCAAAGCTGAATAAGCGTATTTATTATGTCAACACTTGATTATGACGTGGTGAGGAAGGAATTAATTTAAGGGGGTTTAGATATACCGTCTGCCTGTTGCTAGTGACTTCGTTTGGAACTAACCTAACCTAACCTAACCTAAATTGTGTACAGTATAGGTTAGGCTACTCTTGTGTCGTCTGATGGTAGAATTAACTTTTGATATTCACTGTGTCATATAAATGGTGAAACTTTTGATATTCAGTGTCATTCTCTTGTTATACACTGTGTCGTCTGATTGTGAAACTTTGATAGTCACTGTCATTTTTTTTTAATAGTGAAACTTGATATTCACTTTGTCCTCTGAGGGTGAACATTTTATATTTACTGTCATTTAAGGACCCTGTGATCGTGTATGAGAATTGGAGGCTTCTGATTCCTCCTGACGTACTATGTCATGAAACGAGCTCCTTCCAAATAGATGGTGTTTCGTGGCAATATTTGAAGGATTCATTTTCCTCCAATTTTCTGACTACATCACAGGGTCCCTTAATGGTGAAACTTGATATTATGTCGTATGGTGGTGAAACTTTTGATATTTTTGTTGTCTGGTGGTGAAACTTTTGATATTCACTGTCATTTAATAGTGAAGCTTGATAATCAATAATCTGAGGGTGAAACTTTTGATAATCAATGTGTCGTGTAATGATAAAACTTTTGATAATCAGTGTCATTTAATAGTGATTTTTTTTTTATAATCAGTGTCATTTAATGATAAAACTTGATATTCATTGTCATTTAATGGTTAAACTTCTGACGTGTGATGGTGAAACTTTTGATATTCACTGTGTCTGGGTGATGAAACTTGATATTCACTGTCGTCTGTGGTGAAATTTTTCATATAATCACTGTCATTGAATGTTGAAACTTTTGATATTCACTGTGTTTGGGTGGTGCAACTTTTGACAACCAATAGCTTTGTCGTCATGAAAGGAGTTCATACCCTCTGTGTATAATATTCATATGAGTATATACACTGTCACGGTATAATGACCGTGATACACTGTGTTCATACCCACTTTAACTTCCCCCTGACCGAGTCCCCCCTGAGAAATCCAAGGAGCTTTAATAATAGGCGACCCGTGAAGAATGCATTTTTGTCTGTCTATGTCTGTTGGGTTTTATCACAGTGGCACACATTTCCCCCCTTTTCCGTCCACCACCCTCCTATCTAAAGTTATATTTGCCTGGAATTGATTCGTCGTTGTCATCTACACCTCTTAGTTAAAACGGGTTGGGGGACGTAGGAAGCCTTAGATTGTATGGTCACAGGATGAAGGAAAATATATAGGCTATGGGCCCGTGTGATACCTACTTAACTTAAATGCCACTGATCCCTCCAAACTATATTTAGGTTAAAAGACGAACCCCTCTGTTTGTATATTGAAGTAGTTTGTTTCTTGGCATGGCTTAATTAGAGGAATCACTAGCATTAATTAAGTTCTCGGGCCACAAACTCGACCAAAAAACAGACAAACAACTGAATGACTGACTGACTGACTGACCCTCTTTTTTTCAAGTTGTTATATATAACTGTAAAAGGAATGAATGTAGCCTGGGTAGCTGTTTCTAAAAATGTTTTCTCCACTATTGAAAAAGAACACAATTTTATGAGCGACGTGAGTTTGATTTTTACTGTTATTATCTGTACACACTCTCTCTCTCTCTCTCTCTCTCTCTCTCTCTCTCTCTCTCTCTCTCTGCAAGTTATATTGTGTTTCTGCACCAATTACTTCTCTCTCCTTTTTCTCCTCGGCTTTCTCTTCCTCAACGACTAATGTTACTACTACCTGTCGAGTCACTCTCTTCCTGTCTGTCTGTCTCTCCATCCGTGTATCTTTCTGTCAGCACAAACACTTCTAATTATTGCCAGTCACCACCATTATATTCATCACAGTAATTACCATCCTGTTTACTACGCCATTTACTATCAGTTTACACACACACACACACACACACACATCATTTATCTATCCATCTATCAATTTATCTGTCTGTCAACGGTCTATCTATTTATATATCTATCTATCTGTCTGTCTGTCTGTCTGTCTATCTATCTATCTATCTATCTATCTATCTATCTATCTATCTGTACGTGTGCATAATAATACTAAGCCACTTTAAGCATTTATGACAGTATTATTGTGATGTAAAAGCATATTCTTGTAGTGTGCATAGGTCTATCTGTTTAAAAAATTGTAACTTTTGTATAGACATCATCTATGACCTTTCTATCACCACACTAGCTACTGTCACCACCATTATCACCATCGCTGTTATGACTGTACATGTCACTACAACTGTCACCACCACCACTCATCACCACTATCATCCTACATGACACCACAACCATAACATTGTCACCACCACCACATCACCATCACTAATAATCATCACAATCACCACTAACACCACAACTACGTCACCATCACCACCACCACTTATCACTATCACCACTATCATCCTACACCACAACCATAACATTGTCACCACCACCACATCACCACCACTAATAATCATCACAATCACTACCAACACCACAACCACTTATCACCATTACCATTGTCACTATCACCCTACATGACACCACACCAATATCACCGCCAATAATCACCACACTATCACTACTTATCATCACACCACCATTACCACTAACACAATATATATTTCACACTATATCAATGTCACCACCACTGTCACCATCACCACTGCCACAATAACTTTTTCATCACACCACACCACTATCACCACCACTACCACCATCATCACCACCATGACTATGAAAGGTTGCTGACTTTGAATAGGTTATATAATGTTTTCTCAACTTTCATCCCGTTTTTCTGTTTGTTTTTTGTACCGTACATATTTATTTTCTTTGGGTATTTATTAATCTATTTATGCATTTATTTATTTATTCAATCATTCATTTAGAGTTTAAAAATTTTCACGTTTTATATTAATTCCTCCTCATGTATATATAAATTTTTACACTGGATACATAAAATAAATATACATACATACATGCATACATACATATACGCTTCACGCACATGCCTACGTAAACGTTCTCCCACGTACACAAACACACACACACATAGATTTGGTGATGGTGGTGGGTGTGTGTGTGGGGGAACCGGTAAGATTGAAACCACCACAACTACCACCATCACTACTAGTACCAACATTACTACTACCATTACTACTACCAACACTACTACCACTACTATTAATATTACCACCATTACTAGTATCAACACGACTACTACTACTACCATCATCACTACTAGTACCAACATTACTACTACCATTACTACTAGCAACACTACTACCACTACTATTAATATTACCACCATTACTAGTATCAACACTACTACTACTACCATCATCACTACTAGTACCAACATTACTACTACCATTACTACTACCAACACTACTACCACTACTATTGATATTACCACCATTACTAGTATCAACACGACTACTACTACTACCATCATCACTACTAGTACCAACATTACTACTACCATTACTACTAGCAACACTACTACCACTACTATTAATATTACCACCATTACTAGTATCAACACGACTACTACTACTACCATCATCACTACTAGTACCAACATTACTACTACCATTACTACTACCAACACTACTACCACTACTATTAATATTACCACCATTACTAGTATCAACACGACTACTACTACTACCATCATCACTACTAGTACCAACATTACTACTACCATTACTACTAGCAACACTACTACCACTACTATTAATATTACCACCATTACTAGTATCAACACGACTACTACTACTACCATCATCACTACTAGTACCAACATTACTACTACCATTACTACTAGCAACACTACTACCACTACTATTAATATTACCACCATTACTAGTATCAACACGACTACTACTACTACCATCATCACTACTAGTACCAACATTACTACTACCATTACTACTACCACTACTACTACCACTACTATTAATATTACCACCATTACTAGTATCAACACGACTACCACTACTACCATCATCACAACTATACCAACACTACTACCATTGTTACTACCACCATTACTACTACTACTAACACCATCACTATTATTATTTACTACCACCATCACTAGTACCAACACAACCACTACTACTACCACCATCACTAGTACCAACACCACTCGTATCAACATGACTACCACCACTACCAACATCACACTACTTCAACCACCATTATCACGACTACTGCTATAACTATCACTACTACAATTACTAGCACCACCACCACTTCTCTCTCACGATCACTATCACCACTACCAATATTACTACCAGCATCACTACTACCATCGGCACCATATCATAAATACAATTTCTATGAACAGGATACATAGCCTAATGATATAACCTAGGCTAACCTAAACCTCTTCTATACAGTCATTGATAAGAAGGCTATTATAATATTACCCATTTGAATATCACGTAGAAAATTATAACTATTTGAACACTTGATTGATTGTATAATTTTGTCAACCGGTTTCTATTTTAATGTCATAGACCCTAATAATTATATAGAAAATAAATACACGTACCGTATTGACTCTGATCCCTTCATCAAAACAGTGTTGGAATACAGTATTTCTAATTTATTTTAGGTTCTATATGTTATTACGCTCGTAGGATTTATGTGGGTTTATTTATTATTATCCCGAGCGAAGCGAGTCTTCTAAATTTTCAGACATTTTTCTTGCCCCAGATTTTGGAAAGCTTCTTGGCCTGTTGGTCAACCTCAGTACTGTTCTTGTGCCCCAGATTTTGGAAAATGTCCGAACCTAACTCCTCTTATTAGACTTAGACTTAGGCCATACCAGATATCATCACCAAATTTTCAGGGAAGATTCCTACAGTATTGGGGTATCGGTAGGGTTTAAACCTATTTAGAACTAGCCTAGTGGTTAAAAGGAAAATATTCCCGTAGTGACTTTAATCATCAGCGACGACTTTCAACTTCTCTCGGCCTTCCAAAGTCTGCAGCTTTGGACACCTCGTTTTTATTATTTTATATTTCTCGCCACATATTATATCACTGCATTCATACCGTTATACACGTGTAAATAATGAATATTCACTATCTTACATACGTATTCTATTCGTGCATACTGTACGTACAGCCTGCTCCACTGCTGTGAGGGCCATACATACAGATTATTATATCATTGTCATTCGTTTCGCTCAGTATACAAACCTGCCAACACCTATTCCCATCTCACTTACTATTATAGTGAGTGCTTCAGATGTGTGTCTTGGACCAAAGTTTGTGGTTCACGCCTGGGAAAGGGAGCACTGAAAACACTGCTGTGGCCCTCACGGCAGTGGAGCCGGTTGTACATACTGATTCGTGTGGGTCTTATTTTTCATGTATGTATATATAAAATTTCCGGATACTTGTATATCAGGCAGTATACTAATGGAGTATAATATGTGTTATTGACCAAATGAAACTCTCTCTCTCTCTCTCTCTCTCTCTCTCTCTCTCTCTCTCTCTCTCTCTCTCTCTCTCTCTCTCCAATGCTCCACAAAGTACAATTAATCGCACACAAACATCGGCAATTTACAACATCAACCGTACAAAAGTCGAAAACAAAATCACACACATACACAACAAAATAAAACTGCAACAATGATTATGCTAGCCGATATACCAACAAGTAGGCTACAGTATTACCAAGCCAGCATAGACCAGCCAAGCCTAACCCAACGCTAAGAGAGACAGCAGAATGAAAGGAACATGTGATAGAGTACTAGACTAACCAGCCAATGAACAGACACACAGACAGACAGACAGATGACATGAATATCCAAATAGGGTGTGTTGGAGAAAGGGAGAGGAGGTGTGTTAGTAAGGCCCAGTGGTAGTATTATTAAACTTAACCCTTCAACGATAAGTTATACTATTCGTTGCTCAGTTTCTATCATTTTGCAGTGCGATTTTACCAACGGAGAACCTTTAAGCCCAGTCCAAGAAAAGTTTAAGAAGAAGAAGTAGTTTAATGTACCAGTCTTGTTTGTGCTGTTGTTGTTGTTGTTGTGATGATAGTGTTGGTGTTGGTGGGTTAGGCTGGTTGTGTTACCTCCCACTAACTGACTGCCTGCTGGTTGGTTGGTGATGAATCTAAAATTGTACAGTCACCATCTTACATAAGTAGATATAATATTAATGTTGTGTTTCCATTATGTCTGTATGTATGAACTACTATTAAATATTTGGGTTGGTTGGTGATGAATCTTGTACTGTCACCATCTTACATAAATAGATATATTATTAATGTTGTATTTCGTTTATGTCTGTATGAATGTATTAATTTTGTATTTTCGATTATATCTATGTATATATGTATGTATGTATGAATCTACACAGTATATAAATTTACACTGTGTATTGCCATGGAAGGAACAATAGAGTAAAAGCTTAGGTTCCCAGTATAGGATAAGTGCGTCTAGCCTAATATAGAAAGTATTATAGACTTAAACCTTGTTCATAAAGTGTATACTGAGCAGGATATTATAGATTTAGGTGTAACATTATGAACACACTCCTGCATTGCACGGTGGACGCACATGTGGCGTCTTGGTGTAGAACAATGTGGAGTAATAATGCAAGTGTTATAATTTTTAGATTGCCACTGTAATGGACCCTGTGATGTAGTCAGAAAGTTGGAGGTTAACGAGTCCTTCAAGTATTACCACGAAACACCACCCATATGGAAGGAGCTTGTTTCGTGGCAGGGTCAGGAGGAATCAGAAGCCTCCAATTTTCATACACGATCATAGGGTCCATAATTAATGCATCCAGGAGGCTACTAATTCCTCTATATTGTGTCAGGATACAAACTAGTACCTCTCTTTTGTAGGCGTAAATTGTGTTGTTATTATTATTGACCAAAAAGTGAGGACGAGATTAGCCTAATATCAAACTAATACAGGCTACCTTTCTTCTTCTTCTTCTTATTATTATTATTATTAACCAAAAGTTGAGAACGAGATTAATATCAAACTAATAGAGGCTACCTTTCTTATGGATTATTATTATTATTATTATTATTAACCAAAAAGTGAGGACGAGATTAGCCTAATATCAAACTAATAGAGTCTACCTTTCTTCTTCTTCTTCTTCTTATTATTATTATTAACCAAAAGTTGAGAACGAGATTGATATCAAACTATATAATAGAGGCTACCTTTCTTATGGATTATTATTATTATTATTATTATTATTGGACCAAAAGTGAGGAGGAGAATAATGCTAGCTGTGTTTTTTCCTTGTTGTTGTACTCTCTGACCTTCAAGCAGTTGTGTTGGGAGCGTGGGTGTGAATATCAGAGAGAGAGAGAGAGAGAGAGAGAGGTGGGGAGGGGAGGGAGGAGTCGATAAATGGAAATATAGATGTGAGAGAGAGAGAGAGAGAGAGAGAGAGAGAGAGTCGATAAATGGAAAAATAGGTGAGAGAGAGATAAGAGTCGATAAATAGGAAAGAAAAGTAAGAGAGAGAGAGGGGGGGGGGGGAGGGGGGAGAGAGAGAGTCGATAAATGGAAAAATAGGTGAGAGAGAGAGAAAGTCGATAAATATAAAAAGGAAAGTAAGAGAGAGAGAGAGAGAGAGAGAGAGAGTGTCGATAAATGGAAATATAGGTGAGAGAGAGATAAAGTCGATAAATATAAAAAGGAAAGTAAGAGAGAGAGAGAGTGTGTGTCGAGTCGAGTCGATAAATTGAAAAGGAAAAGTAGCCTAAGGGAGAGAGAGTCCACAGATTGAAAATAAAAGTAAGGGAAGGTGAATGATCAGAGATGGAGAGGGAGGGAACTGGGTAGAAGTACTGTAAATGGAGTGAGGGAATGGGAGGAGGTATATATTATAGAGGGAAGAGAAAGGGAAGGAAGGAAGGGAAGGGAGGAGGAGACAAGTGAAGGTACAGTATATATTGCCTATAGAGGTGGAGATGTGATGTGTGGGCTGTGGGCTCTTAACAATATATGGGTGGAATGACCTTAAGGACCCTGTGATCGTGTATGAAAATTGGAGGATTCTGTTTCCTTCTGACTATGCCATGAAACACGCTCCTTCTATATAGGTGTGTGTGTTTCGTGGCAATAATTGATGGACTCTTTTACCTCCAGTTTTCTGACTATTATATCACAGGGTCTGTTAAGGTGGTAATTCACTTTTGTTACACTTGGAGCTTCTCGATTCCTCCAAAGTATGCCAGGAAACAGGAGGACCAGAAGAGCAAAAAATAATGGTGTTCTGTTGCTTGGAATAGTTTGGAGGATTCAGTTGCTTCAGAATTATTACCAACACAAAACTTCCCCCTCAAGGACCCTGTGATCAGGTGTAAAAATTGGAGGATTCTGTTTCCTTCTGACTATGCCACGAAACAAGCTCCTATATAGGTGTGTGTGTTTCGTGGCAATAATTGAAGGACTCTTTTACCTCCAATTTTCTGACTACAATTCAGGGTCCCTTTAATTAAGGTTGAAATTTTGTGTTGGTAAATCTGGAGCAACTGATTCCTCCAAACTATTCCAAGCAACAGACCATAATAATTTTTTATTCCTCTGGTTCCGTTTCCTGGCATACTATGGAGGAATCAAGGCACTCCAATGTAACAAAAGGGAATTATTGAGGTAAATGAGTCCTTCAAATATTGCCACGAAACACACACACCTATATGGAAGGAGTTTAATTGTTTCGTGGTATAGTCGGGAGGAATCAGAAGCCTCCAATTCTCATACACGATCACAGGGTCCTTATATGGCTCTTGTGGCAATGTCTAAACAGGCTTATACTTTCCACGATCATGTATGTATGTCCTGTATGTATGTATGTAGGCTATGTATGTATGGATGATGAATACTCTACTCATAACTGTACTTACCACAGGCCAAACAATTATCCTTCTGAGTTCTAGTCTATAGTTACTGACAGCATACGTAGGTGAACAGGTTGAGGTATAGATAAATATAGAGATAGCTAGATAGACACACAGATACATACCTAGATGTTTAGATAATTGGGTTGGTTAACATATACATAGATACATACATAGATACACACACACATAGATAAATAGATGTATAGAAAATGTATTGGTTAACACATTGATACACACATACATAGAAAAATAGATGTATAGATAATTGGGTTGGTTAACATATACATAGATACACACATACGTAGATAAATAGATGTATATATAATTGGATTGGTTGACACATAGATACACACATACATAGATAAATAGATAAGCACAGCCATAGATGCATAGATAGGCTAAATAGATATGCAGATTATAATACACAGGTAGATATGTAAATAGATAGGTAGGTAGGTGGGTCGATAACAACATCACATATATGGGTAAATAGTTTAATACATAGGTTCACATATACACAGAGATACACACACACTGCATTTTAAAGTATACATGCAGTGTGTTGTATGAAGGAATGTAGGTCGGTAGGTGGCCTATACGATTGATTGACAAACAGATAAAACACACACACATACATATACTCGCTCCCACACACACACGTACTTCCCTCCTACACACACATACATTCTCCTTCCCACACACATACACACACATAATCCCCTCACACACATACACACACACACACACACATATATTCCCCCCCTCCCCCCTCCACACACACGTACTCCCCTCACACACACACACACACACACATACACATACTCGCTCCCACACACACATCCGTACTCCCCTCCCCTACACACACATTCCATACTCCCCCCCCCTTACACACACACACACACACACACACACACACACACATACTCGCTCCCACACACACATCCGTACTCCCCTCCCCCACACACACATTCCATACTCCCCCCCCCCTTACACACACACACACACACACACACACACATTCGCTCCCCCCCCCCACACACATACATACTCGCTCCTACACACATCCGTACTCCCCTCCCCCACACACACATTCCATACTCCCCCCCCCCTTACACACACACACACACACATTCGCTCCCCCCCCCCACACACATACATAATCGCTCCTACACACATCCGTACTCCCCTCCCCCACACACACATTCCATACTCCCCCCCCCCCTTACACACACACACACACACACAGATATTTTCTACAGTGTGTGACAGAGGTATATGAATGTAACTTTGATCACTCTTCTCTTCCAATTTGTTTCTTATTCGCTCACTCCCTCTTTCATTTTCTCTCACTCACTTTATTATCACTTTCTCCCACTCACTCCCTAATTTACACCCATAGTTTTAAACTACACTCTCAGGGTCCCTTACCCTCGACACTCTCACTAACCCTAGTGTGAGTGAGGCTAATTTTGCCTTAGCGTTAAACACTCCCTATCTCACTTGCTCCCTTACATTCACAGTTGGCAGCCCTTGTAAGGTGATGTGGTCGCTCTGTGTATATTTGCGCATGGAGTGGCAATCCTGAAATGTTGGTAGTGTTTGGATGAGTCGAGGAAACCCTTATTTACTGTTTATTGAGGACGTTTTCCAGCACAAATTATATGAAAGCACATATATTCGAAATAGATATATGATATAAGAAAATGTCCACATAAAGTAAGAAGAAATTGGGGTATATTACGCACATGATACACGCCGAAGCCGCACAATGAAATCGAACACTGCACACACATGTCAGCTGGCGACCCGCTTGTTATTGAATGGCCCGTGAACATTAAACATTAAAAAAAACCCATTAATTTAGCATTTCACTGTAGAATAATATGTTTTCTTTTTTCCAGTGGAGGATATATTTTTAAAGTTTATCGGTGCCATGCACGAACATGCTGTATACCTAATACAGTACTTCATCTTAAAATCATGGACAATGATTTTTTGTTTTTGCATTAAGACATGTATTCATGTGCTATATAACTGATATATAGAATGTTTGTACTGATACAAAGCCTCTTAATAACTAGTCTCCATTTATATATATTTTCAGTAGGTAATACAGTAATAATACATTAGGTAATACAGATTATATTTATTTATTTCCTGATAATGGTCAATATATTGTCATACTTATATTTTCTTATAATTCACTGTGATGCATAGAATTAATGATACAAAACCTGTTATTAACTAGTCACATTGTTCCAGGATAAATATTAATTTTCATTATGTAATACAATGCTGTGCAGTTCCACAAAGGTGTTTCTAATATACACACATTACAGTTTATTTATATTTTTTCTTGTCATACATACATTTTCATATCATGAGTGTATTTATGTGATATATTATAATTTTTCAGAATAAATATTTATTTTCATTAGGTAATATAGTATTGTTAATTTACCCACAGAGGTTTTCTTACTACACACACACACACACACAGACATTTGCTGACACTAGTCTGAGACACTCCATAGCAGTCACTAATTGTCAGTTGATGTCCACCAGTAGCCATACATCTCAAAGTTATGAGGGCCTGCAGATGTTGTGGTATCGGGCAACCTATTGGGAAATTACAGTATAATTAGTTAACACAACTGTCCCTGTACATTCACTGTGGTTACATAAATACTGTATTACACACCACTGTAATTTACTGTATATTACATTCTATGGATATATGCTATTCCTCTAAAATACATCTTGAACCCTTCATCATCTTATATGAATAAACAAACCTGGAATTTGCATATTTTAAACTGCATGCTTTTCTTTATACAAATGCCGTGACCCACACACTGTTTCATTTCTGACTCTGTCAAACAATCTCACTCCACTGATTGCCGTTCAACATTGCAAGTTAATCACAACCACTAGTGTCCTCTCTCTACTCTCTCTGCATGCTATAGTAACATATCTGTAGATATACAGTATTGTGAGTTATTTTGAGTGGTTTGATATATTTATTACCCTTCGGAAATTATGTTTTAAATTACATACCGGTTAGGTCAGCAATCTGCCGAGCTTCAAGACTCCAGAAGACAGCCTCACAGTTGATATTAGGTTAGGTCAGGTGAGGATCGTCTGATGGATGAAATAACATACATACTGTACTTTGTTTATATGGACACATGTTTACTTAGTATCACTGACCTGAGTGTACCTTAATAAATCATTTAAAAACTATATAATATACTCATACAATATGAAAATGTAAGGAAAGAGACACTTCTGTCTCAATATCTTTAAATTGTTTAAATTTCACAAAGAAATGCATAAAAGCCACAAAAATTCTGTAGTACCAATTAAGGACACAAATGCTTTTATTTACCATACAGTACTACCAAAAGAAATCATTTTCACTCAGTACCCGGTACTCTGTAGGTATACAGTATTGTGAGTTATTTTGAGTGGTTTGATATATTTATTACCCTTCGGAAATTATGTTTTAAATTACATACCGGTTAGGTCAGCAATCTGCCGAGCTTCAAGACTCCAGAAGACAGCCTCACAGTTGATATTAGGTTAGGTCAGGTGAGGATCGTCTGATGGATGAAATAACATACATACTGTACTTTGTTTATATGGACACATGTTTACTTAGTATCACTGACCTGAGTGTACCTTAATAAATCATTTAAAAACTATATAATATACTCATACAATATGAAAATGTAAGGAAAGAGACACTTCTGTCTCAATATCTTTAAATTGTTTAAATTTCACAAAGAAATGCATAAAAGCCACAAAAATTCTGTAGTACCAATTAAGGACACAAATGCTTTTATTTACCATACAGTACTACCAAAAGAAATCATTTTCACTCAGTACCCGGTACTCTGTAGGTATACAGTATTGTGAGTTATTTTGAGTGGTTTGATATATTTATTACCCTTCGGAAATTATGTTTTAAATTACATACCGGTTAGGTCAGCAATCTGCCGAGCTTCAAGACTCCAGAAGACAGCCTCACAGTTGATATTAGGTTAGGTCAGGTGAGGATCGTCTGATGGATGAAATAACATACATACTGTACTTTGTTTATATGGACACATGTTTACTTAGTATCACTGACCTGAGTGTACCTTAATAAATCATTTAAAAACTATATAATATACTCATACAATATGAAAATGTAAGGAAAGAGACACTTCTGTCTCAATATCTTTAAATTGTTTAAATTTCACAAAGAAATGCATAAAAGCCACAAAAATTCTGTAGTACCAATTAAGGACACAAATGCTTTTATTTACCATACAGTACTACCAAAAGAAATCATTTTCACTCAGTACCCGGTACTCTGTAGGTATACAGTATTGTGAGTTATTTTGAGTGGTTTGATATATTTATTACCCTTCGGAAATTATGTTTTAAATTACATACCGGTTAGGTCAGCAATCTGCCGAGCTTCAAGACTCCAGAAGACAGCCTCACAGTTGATATTAGGTTAGGTCAGGTGAGGATCGTCTGATGGATGAAATAACATACATACTGTACTTTGTTTATATGGACACATGTTTACTTAGTATCACTGACCTGAGTGTACCTTAATAAATCACTTAAAAACTATATAATATACTCATACAATATGAAATTTTGGGACTATAACCACCCTATATATTACTTATATCCAATCAAATATTAAAACAAACATTATTAATGGAGAGATTATAATAATTTCCTTGATAATAAGCCTAAATTTGATTGTTGTGTTGAAGACTAACCCAGATTTTTTTGTCTTCCTGTAACTTAAGTTACTGGATTGGACCAACATTTCAAGTGCCATACATGTATGATAAACGCAGGTTTGCATACATTACTCTACATTAATCAATTGTTCTAACACATAAACCATCTGTGTCATATTGTTCTGTTCAATTTTTTTTTTATACAAGCACGAAATATGAAGTATTGGCATGGATCACATTTCATATATTGAACCTTGTCAACATTTCTGCCCTTATGCAATACGGTCACTCTCGACAATTTTTGTTGGTGGACGTCTCAATATCCCAATAGATAAGTTACTAACATATATTTTATGGCCAAAAAAACTTCAAGTGGTTCGACTCACCAGTCAGCGGTGAAGAACGGCGAGGACCAGGGTGTGTTTTAGAGTGTCCAATCGACTCCAACGTATCCTTATGGTGTTCAGAAAAGTAACTGGAACTTGCCCCGTAGATGAATATGTGTTATAAATACGAAAATATGGTTGCAATTACTTGCAAATTTGTTTCTAAATACATGTGTATAGATATTATTTTTATTTTTATTTCATATTTCAATACAGGGTCTCAATAAGGCATGGTCCACCCTCCCTAGCCACTCATCCCTTTAATTCCAATAATATTTAGGTTTTGTGATGTGGCAAGTGAGTGTTCCTCATAGGGAGGGGTGTTTAAAACTACGATTTTTTCAAGTAAGGGCCCTCAATTTTTTTAAAACTACGGGCGTAACTAAGAGCTCGAGAGAGAGAGAGAGAGAGAGAGAGAGAGAGAGAGAGAGTGAGAGTGAGTTGATATTGTAGAAGAGAGAGAGAGAGAGAGAGAGAGAGAGAGAGAGAGAGAATGAATTGTGGGGAGATCCTTAGGAGTGAATACACTTTTGGTACATACATTACACCACCTTAATTCATACAAAATATGCCAGGAAACAGGACTATAGGTTAGATGGACATAAATTTTATAGGAGAAATCAGTCACTCCAGATTTACCAACACTGTAATTATTCTCCCTTAAAGGTGGTTTCTGTCTGTCTGTCGGTATATATGCTTGAATTTGAGATAGTGTCCCATTTCGCAACTCAGATTAAATTAAGCTTTTTTGAACACTTTATAAGCTGCAGTAAAAGTGTTTGTAAGTGCGACACCTCCTCTCTCACTCACTCACTCACTCACTCACTCAACCCATTTATTTGATTTATTTATTTACTCATTCACTCTTTCACTCACACTCGCAACCCATATATTTTAATTTTTTTTTTTTTTTTTTTTTTTTTTTTTTAGTAATATTTTAACTCGATATCCAAAGTGAATATCAACTTGTCCTGATGAGAAAATGTATTATAGGTTTGATTTTACTAAGTGTTTGTTCAAGTTATGTATGTGTCCTCGTCTTCATTTCATGCATTTTTTTATTTCCTTCCTTCTTTTCTTCTTTCATTCTTCATTCATTTCTTCCTTCCTTCTTTTATTTCTTCCTTCCTTGCTTTAATTTTTTCTTCCTTCCTTCCTTCATTTCTTCTTTCCATCCTTCATTCCTTCCTTCCTTGCTTTAATCATTTCTTCTTTCCTTCCTACCTTCCTTCATTCATTTCTTCCTTCCTTCCTTCTTTTATTATTTCCTTCCTTCATTTCTTCCTTCCTTCCTTTAATATTTTCTTCTTTCCTTCATTTCTTCCTTCCTTTAATCATTTCTTCTTTCCTTCCTACCTTCCTTCATTCATTTCTTCATTCCTTGCTTTATTTCTTTTTCCTTTCTACCTTCCTTCATTCATTTCTTCATTCCTTGCTTTATTTCTTATTTCCTTTCTACCTTCCTTCATTCATTTCTTCATTCCTTGCTTTAATCTTTTCTTCCTACCTTCCTTCATTTCTTCCTTTCCTTCTTTTTCCCTCTTTTCCTTTCCTTCTTTTCCCCTCCTTCCCTTTCCTTCTTTTCCCCTCCTTCCCTTTCCTTCTTTTTCCCTCCTTCCCTTTCCTTCTTTTCCCCACCTTTCCTTCCTTTTTTTTCCCTCCTTTCCTTTCCCCCTCCTTTCCTTTCCTTCTTTTCCCCTCCTTTCCTCTTTTTCCCTCCTTTCCTCTTTTTCCCTCCTTTCCTTTCCTTCTTTTCCCCTCCTTTCCTTTCCTTTCCTTTTTTCCCCTCCTTCCCTTTCCTTCTTTTCCCTCCTTTCCTTTCCTTCTTTTCCCCTCCTTTCTCTCTTTTCCCTCCTTACCTTTCTTTCTTTTTCCTCCTTACCTTTCCTTCTTTTCCCTTCCTTCCCTTTCCTTTTTTTCCCTCCTTTCCTTTCATTTCCTTTTTTCCCCTCCTTCCCTTTCCTTTCCTTCTTTCCCCTCCTTTCCTTTCCTTCTTTTCCCCTCCTTCCCTTTCCTTCTTTTTCCCTCCTTTCATTTCCTTCTTTTTCCCTCCTTTCCTTTCCTTCTTTTTCCCTCCTTTCCATCCTCTTCCCTCCTTTCCTTTCCTTCTTTTCCCCTACCTTCTCCTTTCCTTCTTTTCTCCTCCTTCCCTTTCCTTCTTTTTGCCTCCTTTCCTTTCCTTCTTTTCCCCACCTTTCCTTTCCTTCTTTTTCCCTCCCCTCCTTCCCTTTCCTTCTTTTTCCCTCCTTTCCTTTCCTTCTTATTCCCCTCCTTTCCTTTCCTTACCTTCCTTCCCCTTCATTGCGGCTACCAGGTCTGTCAGGCCGAACACATTCTGTTTCTTTTATCTACTTTACACTCATAACTTCATCCTGGGAAGCTAGTTGCCTTGGTTTGTAAAATGTATAGTTTATGTGATGATGGTAGTAGTGGTGGTAGTGGTTATGGTGGTAGTAGTGGTTGTGGTAATGGTGGTAGTGGTAGTAGTGGTTGTAGTGGTAGTGGCAGTCATGATGGTGTTAGTGATAGTCATGATAGTGATAATCGTGATAGTGATGGTGGTAGTGATAGTCGTAATGGTATTAGTGATAGTGATGATAGTGATAGTTGTGATAGTGATGGTATTGATAGTGATAGTCGTAATGGTATTAGTGATAGTGATAGTGATGATAGTGACAGTTGTGATATTGATGGTGGTAGTGATAGTGATAGTCGTAATGGTATTAATGATAGTGATTGTGATGGTGGTAGTGGTTGTAGTGATAGTAGTGATAGTGAATGATATGAACTATTTCTTTGGGTGTAGGCGTGGGTGTGTGTGGGCGTGGTACAGACGTGTTGACTCGTTGCCCACACCT
>JAWQEG010002224.1:0-2500 GCA_033782935.1 Petrolisthes cinctipes | reverse complement strand
GAAAGAAATAACAGAGAAAAAGGAGAATTACACATAATTATATAAAACTTGGAATAAAAGAAGAAGAGGAAAGGAATAAAGGAATGACAGAGAAGAAAAGGAGGAAAATAGAAATAAGAAATAACAGAGAATAAAAGAGGCAGAAGAAAGGAATAAAGGAATGACAAACAAAAATAGAAGAAAAGGAGGAATAGAGAAATAAGAAACAACAGAGAATAAAGAGGCAGAAGAAAGGAATAAAGGAATGACAAACAAGAAGAAAAGAATAGAAGGAATAGAGAAATAAGAAATAAAATAATAAGAAGTCTATAAACAGAAGAAAAGAAGACATAGAGAAATAAGAAATAAAATAATAAGAAGTCTATAAACAGAAGAAAAGGAGGAATAGATAAATATAATAAATAAATAAATAACTACTAGCATGTTAAAGTGAATAATAAAGAGTGTATAAACAAAAGAAGGAAGGCTCAAGACATCTATCTCAATATATACACAGCTACCTAGAATGGAGAGTGTTGAAGAAGAGGATGGGGAGGAGATGGTGTCAACCCCTTCAACACCTTCCTCACCCATGAGTCCAACCTTGGCACCCCTACCCCCAGGTCAGTCCATAAGGAAATATAGGCAAATAATAATAATGATAATGATAATAATAATAATAATAATAAAAATAAAATTAAAATTAGAATGATGAAAATAAAAATTATAATAATAAATATAATACTAATAATGATAATAAAATTAATGATAATAATAATAATAAAAATAATAATAAGAATGATGAAAATAAAAATAATAATAAAATTAATGATAACAGTAATAATAATAATAATAATAATGATAATAAAAAAAATAATATTAATAAAAATGATAAAAATAATAATAATAAAAATAATAAAAATAATAATAATAAAATGATTAAAATGATAAAAATTAAAATAATGATAACATTAATAATAAAAAATAATAATAATAATAATAATAAAATAATAAAAATGATAAAAATAATAATAATGATAACATTAATAATAAAAATAATAATAATAAAATGATTAAAATGATAAAAATAAAAATAATGATAACAGTAATAATAATAATAATAATAATAATAATAAAATAATAAAAATTATAAACATGATAAAAATAATAATAATAATAAAAATAATAATAGTAATAATAAAAAATAATGATAATAACAACAACAATAATGATAATAATAATAACATAATTATAATAAAATAATAATAATAATAATGCCAAGGGAACAACAGGACCAGATGAACAACAATAATAATAATAATAATAATGTTGGGGTTTTGTTGCTTGGAATAGTTTGGGTTAATTTAAGGAACCCTGTGATGTAGTCAGAAATTTAAGATAAAAAATGAGTCCTTCAATTACTGCCACGAAACACACACACCTACTGTATAAGGAAGGAGCTTGTTTAGTGACATGGTTTGGTGGAATCAGAAGCCTCCAATTTATATACAAGCTCACAGGGTCCTTAAGGGGGTAATATATTTTGTGTTTGTAAATCTGGAGCAACTGAATCCTCCAAGCTATTCCATGCAACAGAACACCATTATTTGTGTCCATCTGGGCCTGTTTCCTGGCATACTTTGGAGGAATCAAGGCACTCCAATGTAACAAAAGTGAATTACCTCCTTAATTAATCAGTTGCTCCAGATGTACAGTCACGAGTACAAATAAGTATTCAGGTGTGCTTCGAATACCTAGAGACAGTCAATTAATACACAATAAGATCTCCATTGGAATTACTTCGTTGGTGAATTGGTGGACTGTTCAAAAGCTTTAATCAAAGCTGTATACTTATTAGTGCTTGTGACTGTACATAGCCTACCACTACCAACACTCTTACTTCCCTTTATATATATTTTTTTATATATTTTAGTTTATTAATTTTTATGTGATTTGATTTATTCACTCATATGTTTTATATATATATATTTTTTTTAGTTCTTTGGTATCTTTTTCTTTGTTTTGTTCAATATTTACTTATTTTACTTTTTATGTAAGTAAGGAGAATATTCTAATATTCATATAGAAAATTATTATTATTATGACCGTATTGTTGTTATTATTATTATTATTATTATTATTATTATTATTATTATTATTATTATTATTATTATTATTATTACTATTATTATTATTATTACTATTATTGTTATTACTATGATTATTACTATTATTATTACTATTATTACTATTATTATTATTGTATATACAGTATTATTATTTTTATCATTATTGTTATCACTAACATTATTATTATTATTATCATTATCAATGTATTTTTATATTAACTAATATTGCCTATATCCATAATAATAAATTTATCAAGAGAGTTAAGGTTAGAAAATATATATATATATATATTTCCAATTTACCAGTTATCCTCTCTTTATATATATATTTATTATTTCTTTAGCGACTGGTTGCTACGGTTACACACACACACACACTTTACATGCTTCTG
>JAWQEG010002223.1:212500-226668 GCA_033782935.1 Petrolisthes cinctipes | reverse complement strand
TATTCAGTTGGATTCTAGTAGATTTTCAATGAAGTACAGTACTCCGTATAAGGCTGATGGTGAATGTCTTCATCAGAATTTTGAAGTGTACCTGTTGAAATAACCATTAATTGGATGACTAACGTTATCATAAAGAGGTAATCACTGTGTATTCTGTACCTGAGCATCAGTTTGTTTTTCCTATATTTGCTTAGTGGTGGTGTAAAGGCAAGATACCTGCTAGATGCCCACATCTGTGAAGCGAACAGGGATTTCGAGATGCCTAAACACATTGAGTTTCAAGGAGGATAAGTCGTAGTAAGAGGGAAAAATGGATGGCGGTAGTGTTCCAACGTTAACTAGTTGCATCAGGAAGGGAGATTGAAAGGGGTTGAAACTGAGTAGCTTGGCAAGTGTGGCATGCTCTCTTGAAAGGAGAAATCATACTGTGAGAAACTTTAGAAGAGTAATATTCAGTATAAATGCGACATGAGAGAAAGAGTGACGTAACTTTATGGTGAAGACGTAGAGACTGTTGGGAATCAGTGGGTGAGGGAGGGAGGTGGGTTGATATTATAAGTTTAAAGGCTTTTGACTCCACCCTGTCCGTCAATGTTGTGAGAAATGTTGAGAGAATAGGGTCAAAAAAACTCATGGAGGTGGTTTTAGTTTAATTCCTGAAGCCCATAGACACCCAAGAGGCTTCATAAGATTGGTCCATTCAGTGAGATGTATCACTCAAGTGGAAAGGTTGGCTCAGGCTGCCAGAAATGCTACAGGATTTTTCTAGCCCTGATTTGGTGAGTATGAGCTGCATTTACCCCAAACTATTACCTCAGGTGGCACGTACAAAGTTACTGGTCTTGAGTGTGGAGTACTGACTTTGACAATCCCTTCCCTCCCCTCCACCCACTCAACAAGGCTAATAACATAACTCGGTTGGTGTTGGACCTGTCCTTCCTCCCTTCCATCACCCATGTTGAGGTTACAGAGTCAGCACGCTCTCTCTAGTCTTACATACGAAATCTTTCAAAGGACTGAGAACTTTGGTCATAAATCTATACATTGAGAGGTAATACGACCCCAGGAGATTGTAAGAGAAAGAAACAACAATATTGAAAAAAAGAGGTAAGATACTCTTAAAACCTTGAATATGTCTTCTGTGTTAAACCTTTTAATCCACAACATTTAAATACCTTAATCAGAGGGAGTAGTGGGTGGGGAGGAGCATTCCACTTTGCTATCCTTTGCCTTTTACCCAGTCAGTACACCTCACAATGTAGTGTAAATAAATATATGAGTCATTACCCCACCTGGGCATTGAAGCATCACCCCATGACTGTGGGTATATACAGTATAGGCCTACATCCCTTGTCTCACAATAACTTTCCAAGGGTTCCATTACTCACTAGAAAATGAAATGGGAATGTTTAAGGTAATACTCTTTTGTTAGTGTATTATAGGACTACTGATTCACACACATTTTACCAGTATACAGTGATGTTATTTAAGGGGATTAGTTTCCTGGCATGGCTTTGGAAGAATAAATAAATAAATAGCCATCCAATTTTTCCGTCAAGAGAGTATTAAATTTTTTCCCTTTAGCATCTTTACAAGGACCGAGTGATCTGTTGCTCTTTGACACTCCTTTGTAGCCCACTTCATACTGGTGCTTCTGCCTCCTTCAGTCTGTGTGACCTCTGACATTTTACTCAACTTCCCGGCTCCAGTCTGGCTCCTACTCACTCATCCTTACTTCCTTCCTTCTTTCCTTCATTACAAACTTGCTCTCTTCCTTCCTTCATTCCTTTTTTCCTTCCTACCTTCCTTCATTCCTTTTTTTCCTTCCTACCTTCCTTCCTTCTTTCCTTCATTACAAACTTGCTCTCTTCCTTCCTTCTTTCCTTTTGTCTTCCTTCCTTCTTTCCTTTTTTCTTCCCACCTTCCATTCTTCCTTCCTTACAAACTTTAATAATTCCTTCTTTCCCACCTTCCATTCTTCTTTCTTTCTTTCCTTCCTTCCATTCTTCATTCTTTCTTTCCTTCCTGCCTACCTTCCATTTTTCCTTCCTTACAAACTTGCTTTTTTCCTTCCCTCTCTCTTTCCTTCCTTACAAACTTTCTTGCTTCCTTCCTTTCATCTTTCCTTCATTCATTCGTCTTATTCTTCTTCCTTATTCTCATGTTCCATCCATCCTATCTTCTATCCTTCTTTTTATACTTTATTTCTTTCCCTTTTTCTTCTTTCTTTCTGTCCTTGCTTCCTTACAAACATGCTTTATTCCTTACTTCATTCCTTTATTATTTCTTTATATTCTACCTTCCCTTTTTTCTACCAACCTACCAACCTACCACCTTTCCTTCCTTTCTTCCTAATTCACGTCCTAGTATCACTCACTAGTGTACCTTCTTTCCAAACAAGTGATCTTTTGTTATTGTTCCTTCCATCCTTTCAAAACGGTTAGTTGGTTGGTACCTTCTAAGTGAGGGAGGGGGATGAGAGGCGTTCTAACTAAACCCGACCGATGTGCAGACTCCCAAAATCTATCGGCAATATCAGATTAATTTTCCAAAATGAACAGGTGCTTAAAATTACAGAAAGAGAGTCTGCGTTAATGAGGTCACATCTCCTACTTGACGACTTGCTTAATGTCAGATGTGTGCATAGCCTACTAGAGCACGTACTGAATTTCACGTCAGTAAGAAAATACGATGCAACTCTCTGCCACTAATACCAACCAACCCTAAAACATGAAGGGGTAATACTCCCTCAACCTCTTACACCTGAAGAGAATCGGTACTAATTGTGTGCTTCATCCTGTGTCATAATTATGGTGTTGAGGGACATACGGTTGAGTTCAGCATAAAATTAAATCACCATGAGTGACAATTTTCCTTCTTATACACATCATGGTTTTTATTGGTACTTGAGAGGAGAGTACAGTGTTGGTAAATCTAGAGCAACTGATTCCTCAAAGTATTACAAACAACACATCACCATTATTTCTGTTAATCTGGGCATGTTTCCCGGCATACTTTGGAGGAATCAAGGATATCTAATGTACCAAAAGTGTATTACCCTTTAAGGGGAGAGTCTCTTGTTGGTGAATTGGAAGGGCTCTGATCCTCCAAACAATGCCAGGATACAGACTCCCTCAATGGTACTAATAGGGGATCTGTTTCGTGGCATAGTTTGGAAGAATCACAGACCTTCCAATTCACCAACAAGAGAACCTCTCCTTAACGTTTACATTCATCGGCCGAGTCAGTGTGTTTCCTTAACCTGTACAAACCTCCACACTACTGTACTGTACTGTACACTCCATAATGAACTTTGAATTGGACTGTATAATTATGTATTGTATTGTACTGTACCTGTTTATGACCGGCTGAGGTAGTACTGCAAACCTCTCCATCAATGACTAATCCTTTTTGGCTCGTCTTACCTGTTGGAAAGAAAGACACACTGTTATGTTATGGTCTCGTCTGAACACACACACACACACACATGCCTTACACAACCCAGCTGGTGTAATGCTGGTGTGACTTGGTGCGAGGGTGACAGCTTACCGGCAGAATCCCTTGTTGGTGAACTGGAGGGATACAAAGTCCTTCAAATTATGCAACAAAACAGATTCATTCATAAAGTGGTAGGGAAGCCTGTTTTGTGGTATGGTTTGTAGGATTCAGTTAGCCTTCAAACTGACTATAGGAGAGTATATATACCTTCCCTTCATGATAGAGCTAATCCTATTAGTGAATCTATTATATAACATGGTATTCTATACTGAGAAGGTGAAGACTAAAGGCAACAAGACCACTTTAATATCATGTTCGTTTTCCTTTAAGATTCCGAGATGTATTACGGTGGAAGAGGCACAAATCTTGGTAAGGGGAGTGATAGTTACAGAGTGTTCCAGAGTTGACCAGTAGTGTATAGTTATGAAAGATAGAGAGTTCCAGTTTACTGATGCACTGGGAAGGTTAAGACAGAAAAGGGTTCACACTGAGTACCTTGTCCATTGGTTTATAATCTCCTAAGGGAAGGAAATATATGTTCCTATGACATTACTCCTCTTACTGTGGTAGTAAGTGGTAGTACATGAAAACTCTTGTCTCCTTTACATTTAATTAACAGACAAACAAACCTACTAAACACGGTAGCAAATAATAATTCCAAAATAACCACTGTAATATGGAAACAAAGATTGTTATTTCTGCAATACCTTCTCCCCTCCTTCCCTATCCTACCTTATCTGCTAATTTCCCTCTCTCCCTTTCCATCCAAGTTTCTCCTTCCTCTTCTCTTTCCTACCTATCACCTCTCTATAAAGGGGAGATAATTATACAATGTGTTTTTGAGTGTCACCGACAGACTTGGGAATGAATTCTTATTGAAAACACAATATCACCTTAATCTCAAGGGAAATGTGAAACTATGAACCACTGATGAGCTCGTGGAGGAAAAAAGGAAAACTGAGCCCTAACTGAGCCCAATGTAATGCACCATCCTAACACTTGGTGCCTCAACTCTCCTTCTCCCCATCCACTCGGTACTGTCCAATAATGACGGTCGAATGATGCTAACACTGTATACTGTATGGTTATCCTGGGGTTCTATATATAAAACACTGTAAACCAACCAAAATTTTCATTGCCCAAACCGGCCAGGTGTTCGGACACCTGGCTCAGACTTTACCTTCAACACTGCATCCTTTGACAAGAGTTGCAATTGTTTAAACATTTTAATCAGACGCATGTTAGTTTCCTGCCAAACACATTATTCAGTAACATATCTTTACATATATATACCTGAATTCATACAGAATTTGTACACAGATAATCCTGATACCACGACTGTATTCCATTTCACAACGTAACTTATATCATACATTTGTTGTTTAGAACAGTCCTAGTAACTCTATTGTGCTACATTTCTAACTGGTCATATATCTCCTTAATTACGTATTTCTAGTGAAAATGGTATAGAATATTTATATTACGGTATATTATCCACTATACATCCGATACTCAAAAGTATGTCGTTCCATTAAAAAATACACTGTATTATTTGGAGAGCTACTGCTTCTTATAAGCTGATAAGTTTACCACCAAGGGAGAGAGTACCATATCCCTTGAAGGTATGATAGGGATGAGATGGTTTAATATTCTTTATAATCTTCCTCACACACACACCCTTCAATATCTCTCTCCTTCTTCAATCTGGCTTTCTTTCCAACTTTTTACTCCCCTCTCTGACTCTTTCTGTCCATCCTCTCTCTCTCTCTCTCTCTCTCTCTCTCTCTCTCTCTCTCTCTCTCTCTCTCTCTCTCTCTCACAGGCCTACGAAGCAATCCATTAGTCTAGGTGGAGTGGGTGGTAGGTTAGCCTCCTTTGGTGTGCCAGTGAAATTATTTATATTAGTAAGCTATATATACTTGTACTCGCAACAAGGATAGGGATGTTTTGAACTATCTTGTTTAGTAGATCACATTAAACTGATCTGACCTTGACCATGCGTGGCTTAGTGTGGTGACGACACATTAACTGTTCTGCTTACTGGGTCATTTAGAAGTAATCCCACCTCGCGCCTTCCAGAGGTGAGGATGCGTTGAGCAATCTCACTGTGGTAGCGTCCAGCTGATCTTACCCCTTCTATCCACCCAATGTAGGAATGTCTTGAACTGTCCACTATACAGGCAGCATAGACCAAGCCTCAGGAGTTACAATGAGCCAACTCAGTCACTGGGTATGAGTAAGCTTACACTATCTCACAGTAGACGTCTACCAGCCTCACTTCCTGTCTACCTTCTTGTCTGACTACCATGCAGCCCCTCTGCCTCCTTTGTATACAAGTTGAGTTTATCCCATTAATTCTCGAAGATAAATATTTACACAGTAAGAGAGAGAGAGAGAGAGAGAGAGAGAGAGAGAGAGAGAGAGAGAGAGAGAGAGAGAGAGAGAGAGAGAGAGAGAGAGAGAGAGAGAGAGAGAGAGAGAATAAGTTAAGATGGGGAAGCAGGGAAAGAAAAAAAAGAAGAAAGGAAGGAAGGATAAAGTGATGAAAATTATGAATGAAGGAAAAAGAAAAGTAGGATGAGGGAGTGAGAGAAGAGTATGGAATGAATAAGAATATGAAAGAAAAGGGGAAAGTGAGGAGGAAGTAGAGAAGGAGAGAAAAGGGGGGGGGAGGAGGGAGGAAAGAAAGAGGCTATAAAGTGGAGAGAAAAGATTGGAGAGAAAGAGGAGGAAACGGGCGACTGGCGTGATGGGGGAGGGAGAAGAGGGATGGGGGGAGTGGTGAGGAAAAGGGGGGAGAGGGAGACTTAAAAGGAAGAAAGGGGATGGGTAGGAACGGGAGAGAGAGGAAGATGGTAGGAAGGAGGGAAACGAAGAGGAGAGACAGAAAAGGAGGAAAGGAGAAAAGTAGATAGATTGATTGACCGATGAATATCAGGCGCCGCAACAGCGAGGTCATATGGCGCCCGAGGAAGATGGTGATTGAGAGTTGGGACAGTCTGCACAAAATGTAACAGATGAAATAAAAATAAGGGACAGTTGGAGGAGAGGGGTAGAGAGGAAGGGGGAAGAGAGGGGACAAAACAGAGGGAAAGAGAGAAAAGGAGAAAAGAGAGTGAGAGAGGAGAAAAAAGAAGAAAACAGAGAGAGAGAGAGGAGAAAAAAGAAGAGAAGAGAGGGAGAGAGGAGAAAAAAGAGGAAAAGAGAGGAAGAGAGAAGGGGAAAACAGAGAGAAAGAGAGG
Organism: Petrolisthes cinctipes; assembly: GCA_033782935.1. NCBI lineage: Eukaryota > Metazoa > Arthropoda > Malacostraca > Decapoda > Porcellanidae > Petrolisthes > Petrolisthes cinctipes. Next base: position 219,928 of record JAWQEG010002223.1, on the reverse strand, counting down.
GAGAGATGAGAGTAAAAAATAAAATAAAATATAAAAAAGGATGAGTGGTTTATTTTCCCTTCCCCTTCCCTCTTCCTTATTTCTGCCTCCCCTCCCCTCTCCTCCACCCTTCCCGACCTATCGTGATGAGAACATAAAACAGGTTTATGGAAGCACCGCGAACCACCAGACTAAAGTTGGAAAGGGGGAGAGGAGAGGAGAAAGAGGAGATAAAAGGAAGAGAAGGGAAAGAAAAGAGGAAAAGGAGGGAAGGAATGAGGAGAGGGAGAAGTGATAGGAGAACGCAGAGTATAGAGAGAGAGAGAGAGAGAGAGAGAGAGAGAGAGAGAGAGAGAGGGAAAGAGGACAGGAGAGTTGGGAAGGTATAGGGAGCAGTGGATGAACACGACTCCTATCATCACTAATACTGTATATCATATAATTTAGATACTACCTTTACCACCACGATCATCACTACCATAACTAGCCCACTACCATAATAATCACCACTACTACTGCTTCCATCTGTACCACCATTACTACAACCAACCACTGCCCTCACTACCATCAAAATCACCTCCACTACCACTTCTATCACAACCACCACGACTACAACCAACCACTGCCCCCACTACATTACCACTTCAATCACAACCACCACTACCAAGCGTCAGTTTCCATTACCATAATAAGCACTACATCACCACAAGTTTGCATTAACTAAGCAGCAACAACAACATCCGCCAACACCACTACCACCACCACCACAAATACTAACCCAACCACCATTACCACCATCACCAAGGCAGTTAACACATGGACAGTACACTCGCTCCAAAAATTATAGTTGCATACTCTAGTCTGAACATTTTGAGACCAGCGATGATGCCTACTTGTTGGGCTTTTTAGTAGTCGTCAATAAGACCCTGAAGCAACCAATATCATAACCCTCACTCTTCACCACAACAACAACAACAACCACAGTAATAATGGCTCTCCAACATTTCCCAACCCTCTAGCCAACCAGGAAGCAGGTCATAAATCTTGACCAATCTGTATCCAGCTTATAAACTCATTAGGGCAGACCTCGATACGAGTGCTCTGTCCTCCTATTCCCCCTCTTGACCTCGTAGCTGACCCCGTGATGTTATCCGACCTCACATGACCTCTCACTAATATTTTTACATTATCTCTCTCTCTCTCGTACGCATAACGTCTTCTACACTCCACCTATTTCATAACATGGTCGTAACAGGAGAATATAAGGGGCTTTCACTTCTTCAACTATTCTCTTGTTTTTCACCTGTTACCTTTTGTGTTTACCAGTACTGACCCACCTCTCAATCACCTTCTTCCTTGAGTCCCATATGACCTCGCTGTTGCGGCGCCTAATATTAATATATTAATCAAATAAAGAATGCCATAACATGACATCTAACTTCCTCCTCACAACTTACTGGCTCAATGGCTCCACAGATACTATACCTACAGTGTGTCACAGCCTAACTCAACTCAAGATTTTTTTTTTCATTTTATAGAACTCTTCACACAACCTTTCGGGAAAAAATAACCAACAGAACTTGTTATTTATAAAACTCTAAAAAGACGGTTACAGTAATTGTTACATTACAGAGATAATTGTCTTTAGTATTAGTATAACGACAACGAGGTTGTGTTATGCAGAGCATCAATATGTGAAAATAAGAGTTTACTGTACCTTCTCTGCTGACAACATTGTACCTTGTCTGTCATTACTTCAACTCTACCATTACTAGACAACTCCACCTCTACACACAGTTACATGTTCCCGTGAAATACCTGCGCCGGAACCATAAATTACACTAAATTACACTTACATAAGTACCTAATTCTTATCATATTCAAAATGCAGAATAATCATAGCTTATATGTTTTCTCAACCGACTTATATAAATGTCATGCTAGTTTTTCCATACAACATGGTTTCTCTTCCTTTCCGGTGAAATTAGCTGAAGGGAGTGGTGGGTTGGGCGGAGCCTTCTTTTTTACTATACTTTCCCTCACATCAGTACACCAGATACTCGTAGTTTAACAAAGCCAAGCAGCCTCACAAGGATCACAATGTCTGGTGCTGTTTGTGGGCTCTTTGTATTCCTTTACCTTAGCCTCTCCACCCATCACTTCTTTCATCTTAAAACGCAGATGACAGATGGTAACAGGATTCCTTAAGGGGAGATTCTTTTGTTGGTGAATTGGAAGGTCTATGATTCCTCCAAACTATGCCACGAAACAAATCCCCTATTAGTACCATTGAGGGTGTCTGTTTTTTGGTATAGTTAGGAGGAATCAGTAGACCTTCCAATTCACCAACAAGAGAATCTCCCCTTTTAAGGCGACTATACAGTATATATAGGTATGTAGATATAGACAATATGTACGTATGTCTGTCTATCTATCTATCTATTCGTCTATCTATTAATATATCTACTCCATATTTTCCCCTCCCTCCTCACTTTCCGAGACCAGACCAGACCAGACCAGTCCCCTGTGATCCTATTCAATAAAGAGTCATAAGTCCCCGGGGAATTGGAAAACTGGGGGAGTTGGCTGAGGTGGAGGGAGGGGGTTATAAGGGAATGGGAGGGGGTTATAAGGGGAAATGGAGGGAGCTAAAGGGGAAATGGAGGGGGCTAAAGGGGAAATGGAGGGGGCTAAAAGGGGAAATGGAGGGGGCTAAAAGGGGAAATGGAGGGGGCTAAAAGGGGAAATGGAGGGGGCTAAAAGGGGAAATGGAGGGGGCTAAAAGGGGAAATGGAGGGGGCTAAAAGGGGAAATGGAGGGGGCTAAAAGGGGAAATGGAGGGGGCTAAAAGGGGAAATGGAGGGGGCTAAAAGGGGAAATGGAGGGGGCTAAAAGGGGAAATGGAGGGGGCTAAAGGCGAGGAAGGATATATATATAATTATGTGGACTTATACATAAATAGATAGAGACAGATTCACGTACATATGCTGTAGATATAAAAGAGAAGGGGAATTCGATAAAGAGAGGGAGGAGAATAAGAATGGGACACGATAGGTTGCTATAGAATACATACATGATATACATTACCATAAATAAATAAAAAGGTGCTGCAAAGGTAAGATGAACAGTGCAGGAGGATACAGAAAAAATGGCAAGAGTGACAGTACAGCCACAATGATATATCCAGCAACACTTTCCTTCCATCGTGCAAATAAATCAGTATCATATCTAAATATAATCATATGTCAACTTAATCACCTCAATTTCTATTATGAGGTGCTACAAAATAATCATACATGTGTTGTTCTTCATTACCAAGATATATTTCCTACGATGGAATGAAAGTGTTGCTGGATATTTGATTGTGGCTGTACCATACACAGTTTGCACCAGCCAGTAAAGCAAGGATCATCTCAACGACCTGTATCCCCTCCACCATGTTTACTGAAATAATTGCCTCCACCGATCGTCCAGCGTCAGCAACACTGTCCACACCATCCATGACGTTGGTAACCCCAAATCAAATCAACATACCTACTTATCGCTTCTGTGGGAATACGAGAGGCAGCAATGTGAGAAGGTCAAACCAGAACAACAAGTAAAAGCCAAAACAGACCTTCTTCCATAAACATAACGACACGACAATAAAATATATAAATAAAAAGACTGGGCCAAATTTCTGGTCGCTTGACACAATTGTCACGTGCCAAAATATTAGCATTTGACATAAACCAAGGATACCAACATTTTCCAACGATGATCGACAATTCCTTCCTCGAAATTTTAGTTTTGATTTACAATAATTATATTTCATATTTTTTTCCAGGCACAAGTCTCTAGAAAAATGTACGCAGTTGTCATATAATTATATAGAGCGGTGTAAGGAGGGAATATGCATTTCTGTTCCCTCTATTTACATGCTTACCAAAGCAGCAGCATCAAATAGATAGGATGAACGAACACAACACGGCCTCCTGTTCTCTTTTAACCACGTTGTTGACATTACAAAACCATTCACTTTGATACCCTGTATTCAGATTAGAAAGAGTATCATTTGTTTGGGAGAATTGGAGGGCTACTAATTCCTTCAAACGATGCCAGAAAGCAGATCACTTCAGTATATGACCAGGGAACTTTAGAGGGTTACATAGACTCCAATACGTATATCCACAACAAATATATCATGTTCCCACTTGATGATCAGTTGTATAGTAGAAACCAATTTTTTTTTATTTGATACAACTTGTTCTTGAATTACGTTATTTAAGAGACGACTACCATACTATAAAGTGTAGCGATGTGTTGGTAATCCAACGGGAGGGATAAGAACGATAACTGGCCACATTTCCCTATATATTAACTTCCTCCCGTTCCTTAACAGATGCTGACCAGTAGCTCTAAACCCCAACCAGTACCAAGCATCACTGTCGGACAATCTGGCAAGGGATAATTAAGTACTGTACTGTACAACACTCTCATGTCACAATTATGACAGGTTACCAACTACCACTGGTTTCTGTTACATTTCTAACACGTACCTATTCAATGATGGTCACCATAAAAATGTACAAATTACTTCTCCTGGACAAAAGCGTTCTGCAATATGTTTAATTATATTTGCTATAATTCGTATAGGTCGTCAATTTCTTTTATAACACATTTCTAGAACAAATTACATAGAATATAAATTATGAAGCTTCTACTTTAATACTGACCCTCAAACTCTGATGGCACCATTACCAAACACCCTCCTCTATATAATATGAGTCCATCTTGGAAAACCGGCTCCAGTGACGAAAGAAAAATATATTGTATCTGTGATATCATGTTACCAAGTAGACCCGATAGTCTAGTCACATCCAGTGTTGCCATATCCACGTACAGTATCAAGTGTTACAATATAGTAGAGGAACAGTTCTAATGTTGTTGTTTGGACAATGATAAGCGTTTGTGTCCTTACATTGTTTCCCGTCATAGTGTGTTAGGGACACAAGTGTTCAGAGTCACTATAACATCTGTGTCGTTGTGTAACACTTCCACAGATACACAGTGTGAAGTGCTAACAGTAACTATGTATAACACTGTAGATTTACAAATAAGTCGAACTATACCACTGTGCACATTCTTCAGTGATAATTAATCAGTGTCTAACGGACTTTGTGGACTTTCTAATATTGTATAATATATTATATGTGTGAGAGTATAATTCAAACCATAAATATATATAATTAATTATATGTAACTATTCTTAAATGGGTAATATACTTTTAGTACATTGGAGTGTCTTGATTCCTCCAAAGCATGCCAAGGAAACAGGGTTAAATGAACAAAAATAGTGGTGGCCGGCTACTCGGAATAATTTGGAGGAATCATTTTATCAATACTGTACTAACCCCTTAAGTGTTATTAAATTAAGTACCGTATAACTCTGATAATGAACTTAAGAGCTTTGGATGTGCTCTTTACCACTTGGTGTAGCCTATCTCATATTACTTGTGGATCTGAATAAACATGTTAATAAAATAGTGGTGTTTGGTTATTCGTATAATCAGTTGGTGTAACTCTGTACCCCTGTCGTCATTACCAACCCAACCAGTACACCCCACAGAACAAGGCATAGCAACCACAACCATCATCTTCATCATTACCATAATATTACTATAACAACAACAAACACAACAACAACAACTACTACTACACTCCAACGACCACCACACTAGTACTACCACCACTATCACTACAACAATACTATTGCTACTACCACTACTCTCATTACCACCATCACCACACTACTACATCACCATTATCGTCACAACCACCACTAAAACCATTACCACCACTACTACTAATACCACCACCACCATCACTACTGCTACCATCACTACCACCACTACCATCACCAAAACCATTATCTCCATCACGCCCTTCACCCCTGACGCTGTGTTAATGACTTTGGCCAGTGGGTGAGTCTGCTGAAGGTTCATTAGCCATCTGAGTAATTAGATGTTATACAGTGAGAGAGAGAGAGAGAGAGGGATACCGACTCACTCTATATACAGTTGAAGACATATGAAACAGACAACACATATACAAAGGGACCCCTCATTTGAGTATAGAGTAGGATGATACGTTGTGTATAGAGGTGACGAGTCCTATATTCTATGTTTGATGAAGGGCCTCGTAACACATGCTGTACAGTCATCACCAAAATATTCCTGTCACCATTGCCTTTCATATGATGCCAATTACGCTGTTATGAATGACAATACAGTAATACCATGTGGAGTGCAGGAATTATAGGGTATATATGTGTAGTCACCGTTAAAAGTTCTGCACCAGGTGAATGAATGAACGTGAGCCATTTGAGTGAATCGTGTAAATAAATACTACAAACAAACATCATCTATAATTTGGAATCATTTTACGAGGCCGTTTCATTCCAAGGTGCTGCAGGAATATTGGGAGTGACTTTACACCATAAACAAGTAAAAGAGGCAAGTACAGTCGTGGACAATAATAATCATCCACATTGGGGTGACTCAGTATGACAGCTGGGAAACCTAATAAATAGGTTAAATAGCATCTTTTAATTTACTACAAGCAGCTACTCACTATTTAAAACAATAACATAACATGAGAACATGAAAACAATAATCGGCGATTTGTTTGAGCTACCCATTTGTGTATTACAACTTATGTCCGTGACTGTACTGTATGTCTCATTCACTATACACCGTGTGAATAATTATCAGAAAGGAAAACCAACAGAGTGGACGGAGAGGCAACAAGGGTTTTAGGTGATGGCTGTATAAAACACGGGCCAGGCCAGGTTAGGGTAGGGTAGGGTGTGTGTGTGTTGGTGGGGTGTGGTGTGTTGCCTTGGTACAATCCGGTACACAGAGGGGTCCATTTTCTGTTTGTCTATACACACGCAATGTTAGTTTATTTGTTGTTGTTGTTGTTGTTGTTGTTGTTGTTGTTGTTCTCTCTCTCTCTCTCTCTCTCTCTCTCTCTCTCTCTCTCTCTCTCTCTCTCTCTCTCTCTCTCTCTCTCATCTCTCTCTCTCTCTCTCTCTCTCTCTCTCTCAAAATCACTGAAATAAAGGTAAATAATCATGGGAAATTACTATTTTATTTCCCTTTCAAGATATTTTAAATTAAAATAAAGCAGTAAAGCAATTATTCCACTTTTGAGCTTCGCCAGCCCCACCCAAAATACAGTGTTTAGGATGGCAGCACAAAAAGTCTGGCAAACACTATGACCTAAAGTGCACAGTCACGCACAATAGTCACGCAACAACCTTTGAATAAATGGTCTTGAAGAAAGATACAATAGGAAAGCTGTTGGTGTCTGTAATACTAACTCTCAGAGAGGTTATTATTATTATAGATGTATTGGAGTCAACACATTCTTCCAAACTGTTCCAAAAAAAAAAAAACATAAGGTATA
>JAWQEG010002223.1:2500-207500 GCA_033782935.1 Petrolisthes cinctipes | reverse complement strand
GAGAGATCAGTAAAGATGGTCAGACAGGTTGAAACGAGAGCTACAACTCTTCCTGATATCAGTCCAATATTCACTCTCCAATTACAGAGAGAGAGAGACACACACACACACAGGTGTAGTGGGCTAACACAGGTGTGACTATAGTTAACTACCGTACATCACACTTGCTCTGGTTTTGTATTTGTGATGAACACACAACATCACACACACACACTTGTTCTGTTCTACTATAGTATTAGAGAGGTTGACACATTGTATGCACTATTGCGGCCCAAGAGTTCATTGCCACCTTTCTGTTGCCAACCCAGTAATGGGACCGTCTCATTACAGATACACAAGTTGCCAACTAGATCTGCTGCCTAAAATCTCCTTGCTTCTTAGTTTACAGTAATGAACCAGAGTAGGGTTATTGTATTCAATTGATGATTGACTTTGATACATCGGAGGACAAACAAAGAATGATATATTAAGAAACCATACGGCTTCGTTGATGTTAAACAAATTTTTAAAATTACTAATGGGAAGACTATATTGTTACTACCAGGATTAATTTACTACAAGCTGCTTCACCTTTTCCGTGGTTTCAGAGGTATGACCCCAAAAATATAATATTGGAGTAGGTACAGGTTGCGGACGTATGAAACAGACACAACCTGAAACGAGGCCCCACATTGAGTAAAGGGTATAGGATGAGACGTTGTGTGTAGTGGAGCTTAATTCCTATTCTATATACTGTATGCTTCATATTTGTCTATATACTGTATACTTGAAGTGTGACTGTTGCAAGTGCAACTGTACAAAAGGAGTCTCCCACCTCATTATTATTATGTCGCCATTAATTAATAAAAGATTATTTGGATATCATTCATATATAAGGTATTGTTTAATCTTATGAAAAGTATTTAAAGCTGTTTTCGAAGAGCGAGACAGAAATGTGTGTTTACTGGTAAGTAGAACTGACTACCAATCAAATCACCACAATACATGAAGTTATGAAGAAAATAATTATACTTCTGTATGGAAAATGTTGCCCAACTCAGTCACACATTACTTCCTTGCTCCAGTTGCCTGTTACATTACTGTATCAATCCAGGTTAATATAAAGGAGTGTCAGTGCTGCTCATTAACACACTGATGAGTTTCACAGTAAGGAGGAGTTCCATTTTATGATGTGCATAATTGAATTGCATTCACTTAGAACATCCATTTTTACTAACCGAAAATTGAAATTATTCCACATATAAGTCAATATCACCGTAAAAGTACCAAAATCAAAACATTCATAACCTTTAAAAGTAAATTAACACATATAACGGTGGATACAGATACACACTTGTTAAGTATCCATTTATGATATCATCGTTGGTAATCAGTATGGATGGGGAAGTGATGTACCGTTGTGTCAAAATATGATGTAAAGATATGCAATGGGCTCCATCCACCACATGTTGCTCTTTTGTCGTCACATCAAAGGAATTATACATGACTCACATTGCCTTGTGTGGACAGGGAAACAACAGCTGCATTACTGTATAGTGTTAGTGGGTTACACTTACATTCCTGCCGTGATGGGTGAGTGTACACAGCCACATTTCTGAAATGTAGTGTCATTTTTTTTTCCAATTTTTTATCCAATTGAAGAAAAATAATAACTCAATATAAGGCCACCGAAAGTCGTAAAAACACCCTCACTGGTACCATAACAGCTGCAGTATTTGGCAATTACCCTCATTTCCCTCCCTCTGTGGCTGGGTAACAGTTCGGAAGTCGTGACGTGTGTGTGTGTAGCAGCTGACCTGGACCACGTTAACGGGCTTGATGAAGCCTATGTCCAGTGTCGGAACACACACACACACACATATATATATATATATATATATATATATATATATATATATATATATATATATATATATATATATATATATATATATATAATATATATATATATATATATATATATATGTATATGCTTGCTCTCACATTCCCCCACTTACTCTCTCGCTTACTCTAGTATTCCCAGTCAAGGCTCGTATTTTCTCGTTCTCCTCCCATCAAACTTTCCCTCGCTTCTTTTGGCCTAAACTCGTTTCTTCCCGTCTTTTCTCACAATTTCACGCTTTTAACAAATGTCCTTTCCTTCTGGTAATCGCTCGCAGTTTCTCGTAAAATCTCGTATTCGGGAGATGTAGAGGGAAGAAGGAATGAAGGAAGGAATAAATGAAGGGAGCAGGAGGGAGGAAAGAAGGAAGGGAGGAAGGAAGAAAGATAGAGGAAAGATGAAGGAAAAGGAAGGAAGGAAAGGAGGGAGGGAGGGAGGGAGGGAGGGAGGAAAAGAAGGGGGAGGAAAGAAAAGGGAAAGGAAAGAAAAGAAGGGGGAAGGAGAAAAGGAAGGAAAATGGGAGGGGAAAGGAAAGAAGGAAAAGGGAGGAAAGAGGAATGGAGTAGGGGAGAAAAAAAAAAGGAAGGGGAAAGAAGGGAGGAAGGAAGGAGGAAAATATAGAAGAGGAAGGGAGGAGGGAGGAAGAAATGGAAGAGGGAGGGAGGAGGGAGGAAGGAAAGAAAAGAGTAGGGAGAAAAGAAAAAGAGAAGAGGAAGGAAGGGAAACAGTTTTATTCTCCCCTCTTCCGTTATGTAAAGAAAATATTGAAGTGTTCAAAAAAGAGCAACACAGATGATTCCTGGTATACGTAACTTTAATATATTGAAAAAAGACGTGTATGATCACATAATTGAGACATTCAAAACCCATAAACCGTATTGAAAGTCAAGAACCAAACACAATTATCTCAGATTAAATTAAAGGACAACATTTTAACACTGACCTATGAAAGAAACTTTTAAGTACAAGGGTCGTTAACCAAGGAATAAAAAATAGCCGACATCTGTGGCGGCAGTAAACATAGGGGAAACTTTCATATTAACACTCAATAAATATATATATACAGTCGTGGTCAATAATAATCATCCACATATGGGTAACTTTAACAATTTGCTGTTAATGTTTTCATGTCACATATAATGTTATTGTTTTAAGTAGTGTGTAGCTGCTTGTAGTAAATTAAAAGATGGTACTTAATCTATTTATTGGAAAGTTTATCAGCTAAGGAACAGAGGGAAGCTGTCAAAACCTTAAGTGAGTTACCCCTATATGCCTTAAGTGAGTTACCCCTATATGGATGATTATTTTTGACCACGACTGTATATATTGTACTGTATAGTATATATCAGGAAAATGTTTATTTCTGATTATTTCTAGTTGGCACTCGTGTCTGGCACTGTTTGCATGGACAAAAACTGCCTGCTACCAAGTCCCCGTACACGTGGCACTATCAGGCTTCATCCTACCATTCTTTTCCATCAATTTCCATTTCCATTCTAACGTAACCTAACCAAACCAATCCATACCTAATTAAATCTATCCTAACCAACCCCTCTGATTCATCAACCATAAAATTTTAGTGCCCTTGAATGGATACCTCATCCCTACATCCTCTCATGCCATTCTTTCCATCCCTTCCAATTATCACTCTAACGAACCTTAACCTAACATCACCTTATGAAACCTATCCTAACCAACCCCTCTGATTCGTAAATAAAAAAATCTTCGTGCCCTTGAATGGATACCTCTTTCACACATCCTCTCATGCCATTCATTTCCATCCCTTCCCATTATAACTCTAACCTAAACCTAACCTAACCTAACATCACCTAATTAAACCTATCCTAAGCAACACCACTTTCGTCAACAAAAATTGTTAGTGCCTTTGGCTTTAATATGATAATGATATGTATCTCATTTACTTACTTTCCTATAATATTTCCTCGTTTGCTCATTATAATAAATAAGTTTCTATTTTTTCGAAGCGGTGTATCCCACCAGTTGTTGTTGTTGTTGCTTTTTTGTTTTTTTCTTAGCAGTGTATCCGGTGGAAGAGGTCAGTAGGGTGGAGCCTCATTCTTTATTTATCCTTTCCTTCAACAAATAGTTTATTCCAGTTGTGGGTAAACAGGTAACTCGTAAAAGGCCACCAGGCTTCCTGTTGCCTGCTTTTCCTTTGTGATCCTTGGTAAAAAATGAGGAACAAGGGGTGGAAAGAAGGATGGTTGGTACAAGGAAAAGAAAAAAAAAAAAGAGAGAGAATCATGGCTATGAAAGGGGAGAAGAATATTGTATGAAAGAAGGGGAAGGAGGAATAGAAGAAGAGAAGAGGATAAGGAGGAAAAGAGGGAAGAAATGAAAGAAGGGAAAAGAAGAAGAGGAAGAAGATAAGGAAGGAAATAGAAGGGAAGGGGAGAGAATGAAAGATGAGGAAGAAATGAAAAAGACGAACGAAAAAGAAAAGGGGGAAGGAATGGAAATACAAGTAATTATATAAGAGAGAAACACAGGAAGGAAGAGGAGGAAGAACAGGGGACGACAAGAAAAGAACCGAAGAAGGAAGGAAGGAAGAGGGAAGCAGACGAGGGTATACGAGAGGAAAATGAGAGAATACGTGAGTGGAAAAAGGAAAGGGAGGTTAGCAGATAAATGGACGATAAGATTATCCTAATGGAGAGAGAGAGAGAGAGAGAGAGAGAGAGAGAGAGAGAGAGATGAGAGAGAGAGAGAGAGAGAGAGAGAGAGAGAGAGAGAGAGAGAGAGAGAGATGAGAGAGAGGAGATGAGAGAGAGAGAGAGAGAGAGAGAGAGAGAGAGAATGGAAAGAAAGGAAGAGAAGAGAATGAGAGAGAAGGAAGATGAAGACATGGAATGGCATCCAATCACGTTAAGAGACTCATCCAACACCACTCCTCTCTCTCTCTCTCTCTCTCTCTCTCTCTCTCTCTCTCTCTCAGAGGATAAGCTTACCTACGATAAATAACGACATAATTATTTATTATGAATTGCCATAGGTTTTACGAAATGAACTAAGTATATATTGTTGTATATCAGATTACGATGTGTAACACGAACTCATTGAATCATATCAACAAAGATCACATTGTAGAACATCAACATAATATATTTATACTCATTATTACAAGGGCCGAGTAAGATGAAAGGGGGAGTGGCATTCCAACACTATCAGTTCAAAGAAAAACATTCTCCACAATTACTATTTCACCCCCCCCCCCCCTAAAATAATAATAATAATAATAATAATAATAATAATAATAATACTTTTACACTTTACAAGGTTTGGGTGGGACCTGGTCTCTCTTGAGGGCCGCTACTCACAAAACATCTCACAGTTTTGACTTGTTGTGTCTACATTACTGACCTCGTCAAAATGTTTCAGACTAATTTCGAAACAGTATAATTTATATGATTATCCTCCACTTGACGTGTGATTCCTAATCATGATTTCAAAGTAGTGTTGGATCATAGTCTTTGCAATGAATGAACGCTTACCAACAAAAATTTAAGGAGCCTGTGATCATATATGAAAATTGGAGGCTTCTGATTTCTCCTGACTATGCCACGAAACAAGCTCCTTCCATATAGGTGGTGTTTCGTGGCAAAATTTGAAGGACTCCTATACCTCCAATTTTTTTTACTACACCTCGGGGGCCCTTAACTGTGAAATTCATTTTTGTAAGTACGGGCCGAGGGTAATGTGGAGAGAGAGTCCAACTTGGGCCCACAAGTTGTAAGCCTTTTCAGGACCTATTTGTCATGTTTTATGTTAAATTTTCTTGCGATTCTCAGTTCACAGCACTAAGAATACTACTTCACTTTGGAATCTGTATGTATATAAATTAATGCTAACATCGTTTATCGTACACACAAACATTAATTAAAGCATGGTTATTTTGATTTCCCAAGAAGTTGAACAATTTGATACAAAATTAAATAATATCCTCCAATAATGACACAAAAACAGACGTGATAGTCCATTCGTGATCCCAATTGATACAGTCAACTCGAAGTATTTGTCTGCCAAACATTATTACTTAAGGTGATGTTACAGTGTTGGTGGTAATTCTGGAGCAAGTTATTTTGGTAATTCTAGTACAATTGGAGAGAGAGCATTCATCTTTGATTTCCTTCTTCACTTCCTAATGCAGCGTTTCCAACCTTTTTCGACCCTTGTACCCTCTGTAGTCTGGTCTAAGCAGTCCAGCATCCCAAAAACTTCTCAACTAACATCTGATTACTAGAAGGATAAAGGAAAGTGAAGTGTATTTGACATATTCATCACTCCATTTGCGTGTCTTTTGCATGGCAGATTCACATAAACCAAAAAAACAAAAAAAAAACAAGGAGGCTTATAACAAAAAAGCAACAATGAAAATTTTATATTTGACATTAAAAAAAAAACACACGTACCGAACGTGTAGCCTACTGTACCACAAAGCTGTCGCGCCTTGCTAGGAAATTATATTTTACCGCCATGTATACATCGCTTCCCAGCACCCCCTATAATTGATTTCAGCACCCCAGGTTGGGAAACGCTGTCCTAATGTAATGGGTTCAAGCAAGTACCTTAGGACCACAGTATTACCCACACACGTCACATTCCGCCTATTATTGTCACTTTAATCAAACATCAATTTTCTTTACAATTCCTAATCTTTCCCTATCACCATCGCCCCTATCGTATTTTTTCCCTTCCCGTTTTCCTCCCCCTCATTTTCCACACAATCTTCGCTCTCCCTCTGTTAAAGGAAGTAGTAATAATTCTCTCTCTCTCTCTCTCTCTCTCTCTCTCTCTCTCTCTCTCTCTCTCTCTCTCTCTCTCTCTCCTACGTTAAATCTACAGTACTTCTACATATCCTTAATGGACCTTTTAATTAATATTGTAAACGAATGGGAGGCTACTGATTCTTCCAGCCAACACCACGAAACTTAGTCCCTCCATATGGGTTGTTTCGTGGCCCTAATTAGAGGGTTCAGGAAACTCCAACCTTCTGATTATACCACACAATTTTCAATGCTCCAACTGCAGCGTCAATGTACTCGCAAATTCACATCCAAAAACCACAACTTCTCCGAAATGTTTTCTCCATTACTGTATGTACTGTGACTGACAAAGTACTCAGATGACCTATAAGCTATGTATGTTGCACTGGGACTGTATATGTATGTATATGTCAGTATACGATGCTACATACTATTATAATATATGACTGTGTTGGGACTCTGTTGGCATCAGTAATAACAATATGGAAGGACATTTTTTGGTGAAGTTTTTATATCGCTTGTTTCATAAGTTGTTTTTGCGACTCCTTGTGCTGGGAGCTGTTTCAGAGGTTCGCATCCCGAGTGACGAGCTTCAACGTACTATTGGCCACAAGAATTTGTACACACGATGTTTTCGAGGATTTACAATATATAGAAAATGTAAGACTATGTAACTGTAATATCACATTTATATTAGTTTTCTTGTTTTGCAATAAACGAGTCACTTGGTAGACCATTCATTGCAGTACTTCTTGAATAATTACCTCTCTGTCCATAGTCTGTGTATGAATTTCTGTAGCCAACCGTACAGTACCTACCCAGCATCATCCACTACAAGGGAGGAGAAAAGTCTAGGACAAAAAAACACTTACTTTGCATTTATATTGAGCTGGGTTTGACTGAGGGAGTTTTTTGTACCGTGGCTGTTTTTTTTCTCGATTCCTAGAGAGAAATAGCGAGAATATTCCTACCTTGCTGTTCAAGTCTATATATATATGGTACTCTAAATTGAAAAACATTCCCTCGGTTCATGCATGAGCTGGTAATTTGTTTTGATGTACAAGCTGAAGGAATTAGCCTATATAGCCTTCAATTTGGTGGAGATTCACTTGGTGATTTGGAAGGCTACTGATTCCTCCTAGCTATACCAGAAAACAGATACCCTTAATGGTACTAATAGGGGATCAGAGTCGTGGCACAGTTTGAAGGAATCACAGACATCCCAATCACTAACAAGAGAATCTCCCCTTCAGCCTACAACACCACCACTATTTCTTATTAAGTTATTACCCTCCTTTATTTGTCATCATTCTTTTATTTATTTCTTAATCACCTTTTTCTTCATCTCCTACTTTCATATTCTTATCCATACTCTTCCTCCTCCTCCTCCTCCTCCCCCAACGTCCCTCTTCCTCTATCTAACCCCTTCATCTGACACCTCACCTCCGACCAATTTCCTTCCATCATCTCCAACCCCCTCCCCCATCCCTCCCTTCACCCCTTTTTCCCTTCCCCCTCACCCCTTCTTTAATCCCAGTCTCACATCTCCACCCATCCCCTTAACCTTCACTCACCCCTTCCTCCCTCCATTCACTCTTTCTTTCTTCTCAATCTCACATCTCTGTTTAGTGGCTCACTTCCCACCCCTGACACTCAGTGCAGGTTGAGCCACAAACACAATTACATCCACAAACACACGCCTGGCAACACAACCAATGCCCACACATCCAAGCTGACAAGAATATATCAAATATTTATGTACGTTAATTTCACTCGATTTTTGTTGATTTCAGAATGCAAGCAGTTGGAGAGGCATCCATCTAAAATTCTAATTTGTATGTAGAATAGACATAGCTTATAATCCTTCCCAGCTTTCATATATATATATATATATATATATATATATATATATATATATATATATATATATATATATATATATATATATATATATATATATATATATATATATATGTATATATATATATATATTCCATGATAGTTTTTCCATACTACATGGTATCTCTTCTCACCTTAATAATTAAGCAGCCTTGAAAGGAACAGCAAGTCTGTTTCTGTTTGAATGTCCTTTGTCCCTTCCTCCATTTACCCCTTCCTCCTTCCATCTCTCACCCCTATCTGACATTATCCAAACTAAACCAAGAAACAGTTCCCCAGCTAATAGTACCATTGCGGGAGTCTGGTTTCTGGCACAGCCTAGTTAGGAGCCTTCCAATTTACCAATAAGAGAATTTCCCCTCAATTACAAATGTTTCAACATCTCAGCTTCTGTGCTCTAGGAAGGCTATATATTTGTTATTAATATAAAAATACAACATCATAAATGACTAAATGAGTGTAACCCATACATAGAGTGTAATTATATAATATCTATCTTGTTACAATATAAAGGGGAGATATGAACATGGTACTGATTAAGAGGGGAGTGTCCCTTTATGTACTGTGATTCAAGTATTCTCAGAACTGGGAAATTAGGCTACAACAATATATTTTAATATACAATTTGCATTCTCCCTACACCATTGATGATGACATGACGACTTGTTGAAATATTTGGAAATCTCCCCACTATTTCAATTACGGAAATGAGATCTTATTCATGGTGACCATATAAATAATTTACCTTATGATACAAGTGAATTCCAGCATCTTTATGATCTTTTATAAATGTAGATGAAGGGGGTTGACCCAGACAGACTGAGATACATTATGTGATGCTCTCAACCTCTAGTAAGGTTAATCACTCATAAGTACAATTCCTGCAGGATATAGATAGAAGAGAAGGAGTGAATGAGGAAATAGAGAGGGAGAGAGTAACTAAAAATGAATAACGGGGGAGAAATTAATATGAAAGAGCGAACTAGAGAGGGAGAGGGTGACAAAAAAGGACGGGGGGGGGGGAATATGTAAGAACGAAATTGACAAGATAGACAGGGACAGGAAAAAAGAAGAAGAAAAAAACATCCAAGAAGTAAAATTAGGAGAAGAGACTCAAGATGAAAGTCAACAACATAAGCAATTGAAATCTCACATTAGAGACCCTGTGATCATGTACGAGTATGATACCTGGTGGCTTCTGATTCCTCCAGACTATGCCATGAAACAAGCTCCTTCAATGTAGGTGGTGTTTCGTGGCAATGCTTGAACGACTCACTAACCTCCAATTTTCTGACCTCATCAAGCGGTCCTTAAAGAGAGATGCTTTTGTTGGTGAATTGGAAGGTCTCTGATTCCTCCAAACTATGCCATGAAACAGATCCCCATTAGTAACATGAAGGTCATTTTTTTCCTTGCATAGTTTGAACGACTCACTAAGCTCCAATTTTCTGACTACATCAAGGGGTCCTTAATTAACAGGTATTAATAGGAAAGGAACAGACTGACCTTCTATCAACAGTTTCATATAATGTGACGGTAGTATTATTTTTTTACTAGCTAGGCCTAATGGTAAATATCTACAATCAATAACAATACGCTGCTGTCTATGATTGACTGATGGGTGATAACCGTGGACACCTGGGTGGCCTACTTCGATCAAACAGTCAGGGTTACCATCTGCAATACCGACTCTGGCCATTCAACTACAGACATATATTGTAGTAGGTAATAAAACAGCAGTAAACAAACCAGACATACATGAAGTTTGCGGCAGGTGTACTCAGAAGGCCTCACACCATTATACAGTCAGCAACCTTACCTGTTGGAGAGAGAAAGGAAAGTTATTTTCATGGCAAAACTCATATACAATTATACAGTTATTTTCTGACTGGATCTTAAACCTCTGGCAGGACTATGCATTGGATTATCTGCCAGGACTGTGCATTGGATTAAATGCTGTGAAAGTCTTAAAGTAAAAACACATCAATATTATCATCCTTATTCTCAACACTGCAAGGTAAAGTACTGTACAATACAACCAGTCTTCTCTAACATACACAGTGATTACAGTCTTTTCTAATACAATCTTTTCTAATCTCTCTGTATGCTAATTGAAGGCTTCTGATTCCCTCTGACTATTCCACGAAACAAACTCCTTTTATGTAGGTGGTGTTTCGTGGTAATATTTGAAGGACTTATCAAACCCTGGCCAATGGATGGGAGGAGGAGTTACACACACACACACACACACACACACACACACACACACTCTTCCCTACCACAGTACACTCGCCAAGCAGCAGGCAGGAAGGCAAGGAGGAGACGGAAGGGCCAGAAAGTCGAGTATACAGCCAATTACCCCAGCAAAAAAACTTCCTAAGAGCTCCTCCTACTTACCTAACTTTGGATTTTTAAACATAAGATGGACGAGACGGCGCTCCAGTTAAAAAAAAATATAGGTAATGGGTGAAATGTGCGTCGTTCAACCTGTGTAGATATTTCCAGCTCTCTAAGTTATTATTATTGTTATTATTATTATTATTATTATTTCCACTCCAGGTACTCACAGTTGGGTATTCAAATAGAGTAATTTTACCCTTTGATTGACAAAAATCTACAGTAATACTAATCAAAGTAATATTGAACACATAAAACATACATACACTGGCGACACTATCCAACGCTGGCAGAGTTAAATGAAGAATAAAACCTTATGACAGTCTTAATTGAAAATAGTCATGTGTTTGGATCTCTGGTACTTTCTGCCCACTACCAACCCTATAGTAGTACCCTTATGACTTAAGCCCCTGGTAACTCAACTCCTTCTAGTACCCAATCATTGTTAGTCACTACTATTGGCCACACGAATTCGTACATACACTGTTGTTTTCTAGGGTTTACAACACATAGAAAATGTAAGAGTACGTAATTGTAACACAACATTATTATTAGGTTTGTAGTTTTGTAGTCATCGAGTCACTTGGTAGACCATTCATTATACACGTTTCATTCAGGCAAGTAATACAGTTGGTTACAATAGAAATATATTTATTTTATATTTCATAAGTGCTTGAATAAACAAATAACTTGTATTAATTAATGTGATATCTTTTGAGTCTGTGTTAATTTTTGCCAGTGGTGTAGGGACAGTGTTAGAGATGATGATCACAATATCACTGTCAGAACCAGACCTTGAGATACCCTCCACTCTTCCATCTAGTGACTCTATAGGTAATTTATTGTATCCAGGGTAGGGACTGACCATTACAACACCAAGGTGTCATGTGGTGGGCGTAGCCTCCAAAGGTTGACCTTCCATAATGGGTGAGGTAGGTGCCAGATGAGTGTTGCCAATAAGCAGGGTATCTAATTCCTGCAGGTACAGACACCTAATCGTGGCATATCGGTTCCGGGAAAATGTACACCATCCCAAACAACTGTCAGCATGACTGCCTAGTTGCTGCTGGAACACGAAGGAAATTACAGGTGCTATATTACAATAAAGTTGGTATTTATGGTGGTGAGTGTACCAGAACCAATATCACACTTGTTATACGGTGTCTTGCCATGCGGGTCTTTCTTTACATGCCTGGCTGTACCGGCAGTGTGCCCTTATTTCTAGCATCTCTAGCACCTGGCTGACCTGGACACGGTTGGGGACACTTTCACTATCCTCCAGCCCAGCTTTCCTTACTCTACAAGGTCATTCAACTATAGATGACAACACCCACACTGGGGAAAAACAACAGCCACAATGGTGGAAGACAACTTGGTAACAATGAGAGTCAGTGTTGCATTCAACATGCCCAGAGTGCAATGAGTTGTAACTGGATAAAGTCCTCAATTTTTGAGTAGAGGATGTTGCTCCTTGGGTAGTTAAGGTGAGATGGAAGTTCAATTTCACTGGTACTGTACCTGTATCCTTTACCTTCATTGTTTTAGTATCCTGGTTTGCTCTTTGTTATGACCATGGATCCTAATAGCACCAGAGAGCAATCTCTTTACAAGAACGACTTCCCTGACAGTCTCGCCAAACAAAATCTTTAAGACCACAAGATTTAGGCCCTGGCAAGGGTCGTTCCCGCTAGAATACAGTGGAGTAATCGATGCCTTCCATTACCCAGAAGTATCCCTCAAAGTGTAGAAACCTGAGTGCCTAGAGATGATGCTGGAAACGATCGAGGTGACAAGTAGGAAACAGAAATCTGGTGGTGTTTTCTGTGTGAAGTCAGCCTCGGATGTTTATATACTCTCCACCTCACAGCCAACCCATGTAAGACAAAGTGCACCGTAACTAGTCAATGTAGTATCAGAATCAGAATCAGAATTGTTTATTTCCATTATTACAATGGTTGTTCTCCATTTTTATACATATATAAAAATCTATAGTACATCAGTTTACATTATGTATCCTATTCTAATCATTGTTAAGAATATTCCTTTGCAATCTTTTCTTAAAACTGTGAAGAGTATTACAATCCTTAACTGTTGATGGTAGGTCATTTCAGGCTGTTGGGCCTCTTTTCACGAAAGACTTTGAACCCATACTGTTTGCAGATTTTAAAACATGTAAGTTATTTTGCTGTCTTGTGTTAACGTTATGGATAGTACCTACAGTTGGGAGTGAGAACAGCCAGTTTGGAACAATATTTTGAAGGACTTTGTATATCATGCTACATAATTCTAAATTACATTTTTGTTCTATATTAAGCCATTGTAGTTCCTTAAATATTGGAGTGACGTGATCGTACTTACGAGCACCACCTATTGCTACTTTGGCAGCAAAATTTTGAAGCCTTTGTATTCTCTGAATTTGTTCCTTACTAGTTGGGCTCCATATTAACATACAGTAATTTATTATACTAAGGACAAGTGTCTGCATTACTAATATTCTTGTTTCTTTTGTAAGTACGTCCTGAATACGAGTTAAAAAGATAAGTGTCCCCATAACCTTTTTAGTAATTTCATCAACATGTATATTAAATAACATAAAGCGGTCCATATGTAGTCCTAAATTTTTTACACTGTTACTAGGTATGATAGGAGTATTATCAAACATAATTGTTGTGTCACTAGGGATGCGTGCGATATACTGATGTGATCCAATAAATATACATTTAGTAACCATCTGAACATGACTAGGCTACATAGAAAGGTGGAGGGTCGGCCCAGGCTTGCTACACTCGCGACAGATAGTCCCTGACCTGCCTTTGATGGAAGCCTCTGATGGCCAGCACAGAGCAGAGCGTCCGAACACACCCATCAATTTTACAAACACCGCATCAGCTTATGACTGAAGTGATGAACCCACATGTGTTTACAGTTCGACACAGTTTTACCATCGCGAGTTCTTTGATGTGGAGAGGGTTAGAAGGCGCATATATGGGTGTTGTGTGGTGGTATTGGGGAAAATATTCTAATAGAGAGAAATTTAAATACATCTGAATATATTATCATCTTAACCTCCCTCCTACCTTGTATGCGACCTTTTGCCATTGAGGAGCCACATCACATTTTCAAGGTTCATGACAGATATATGGATTTGTGCTGGAGTAAGTCAGAATACAGACGTCCCTTTGTTGGGCTCTATGTGTTGTGATATCACTGAACTCTATTGAAATTCTGTGGGGGATTATAATTATGTCAGAACCTGGAGGAAGAATATTTAAATACGGTACGTATATTTTTTTACCTGTCATAATAACTCAGTTGAGGCACCTCATTATTCATTATCAGTTCGAGCAAATTACGCAAGTGATAGAATATTAGATAAAGTTATTGCTTATTTACAATACATACATTAAGGGGAGATTCTTTTGTTGGTGAATTGGAAGGTCTCTTGATTCCTCCAAACTAAGCCATGAAACAGACTCCCTATTAATAACATGAAGGTCGTCTGTTTCCTGGCATAGTTTGGAGGAATCAATAGCCCTCCAATTTACCAAAATGATAATCTCCCCTTAACTGATTGTGAACGATGGGATGCATGGTGTTAGGACGTTTAACTCTTTGCTGGCAGTAACTTTCCATCACAGTCTGGTTGGGGACTATCTGCCACGAGTGTACAGTTGGGTTCATTTCCACCTGCGTTTGTATGAGCTATACAGTGATGTTGTAACACAATTTAAATGCACAGATGAAATATATTACTCTTATGGTATTTTACATATGTTGTTAGAATAGAAACTTGTTCAGAATACAACTATTTGGTTATATTAGCATTATTAAGGGGACATGAGATGGACGTGAATTTATGCTGCTGGCTGTACCTGGGCAATAGTCATCAGAGGTCATAATATTTGGTACCATCTACTTGGCTGTGACATTCCACGTTTTCTCTCTTCACTCTCGTCTTTACTCCATCTTATTGTCTTTGTTCTTCCCACATTCACCTTCTCTCCAGCCACTTGTACCCGATCTCTCCTAACCATCACGTTTTTTCCTCACACATGCTCTCTCTCTCTCTCTCTCTCTCTCTCTCTCTCTCTCTCTCTCTCTCTCTGTAATAAAGATGAAAAGGCATATATCTATCCATCTATTATCCCATCCCAATATTGTCACCTACCAATATGTTCTGTCACCCATAGAAAATCATATTATCGGTGACATGCAGATAATTATTCTCAATAAGTAAAGACACGATTACTACTTTTCAATATTGTTTAGTGTGGCGAGAGAAATTTCCATCTATCATCCTCCTTTACTTTCGATATCACCGTTGTCGTCCATAGTATTGCTACAGGCACAACGATATATCCATTCAGACGCTATTTAACAACAGGTGTAACATCATAAAAATATTTCATAGATGTTTCATAATATCCCCGTGTTAAGATAAAGTCATCATTGTATATTACTAAGAGTCGTAGCAGCTGTCCTCACAATTAAATCTCGTTATCAAATGTTACCAACAGCGCAAATAATTGTATTAGTAGTGATATCGTGATGACTTTTGTGACTGTGTGATAGGGGCTCTTGTCTCACAATGTCTCGTGAGGCATTTGTAAAGCAGTCGTAGCTCCGTTGGTCGAGACGTGACGCAGTCGGCGAAAAAAAAAAAAAAAATCCGTCAGTGTGATGACAGCGTGAGTTGCGTGTGGGAAGTTGGGAAGGATTGTGTGTGGAGGGAGGAAGGATAAACGGAAGGATGTGGATGGATGGCACACACACATGTAAACAGTATATAACACACACACACACACACACACACACACACACACACACACACACACACACACACACACACACACACACACACTCCTTTTGGGTTAGACATAATACACATACTGTATACTATACATATACACATTTATACATTACCCTGAGGCTACACACACACACATATGGACGCTCCTTACTTAATTGGGAAAATTTGTGTTGGTAAATCTGGAGCAACTGAATCCTGCAAACTATTCCAAGCAACAGAACACCATTATTTTTGTTCATCTGGTCCTGTTTCCTGGCATACTTTGGAGGAATCAAGGCACTCCAATGTAAAAAAAGTAAATTACCCTTAATGTAATACTACCTTCATCATTCCCAAGCCGTGGATAGTGTTGTGATAGTCGTGGCCGCGTTTGTGTTACCATCGTGGCCAAGGTGGCGAAGAATTTTTCGTTAAATTTCAAATTTCCAGACTTACAGCCCAGTCGTCTGGCGGTCGTTGGGAAATCTTGTCGCGTTCTTTAAAACCTCATGACCATTGTGAGATTATCATGAGAAAAGCACAATCTCTCCCAGTCGGGAAGCGTTGGAGCCAAATACTTTACAATCTTGAGTCATCTGGCATTTGTCCGGTGAGTCGGGTGTGTGTGTGTGTGTGTGTGTGTGTGTGTGTGTGTGTGTGTGTGTGTGTGTGTAACAGGGATTTTAGCCAGAGTACAAAAGAGTGAAGTTGGGGTTGCATAAGATGAGTTAGTGAGGTGGAGGGTGAGGCTGAGTGAGTAATGGGGGTTCTGTGAGATCAGTGAGGTGATGTTATGTACAGTCATCACCAAAAGTTCTGTATCCCTGTCCAATAATGCAAACTATGTTGCTGGGAGTGGTGAAAAAAAAAAAAAACACTTTGGAATCCATTAATCTTAGTATACAGTCGTGAACATAAGTTTCAATACACATATGGATAACTCAACCATATTGGTGTGTAATGTTTTCACGTTCCCATATGTTATTACTTCACCACCAACAGACGAAAGGTAAGGCTGACTGACTGGCTGGCTGACTCACTCTTGATGTATACTCACTTACTTGTTTACCTCTCTCTCTCTCTCTCTCTCTCTCTCTCTCTCTCTCTCTCTCTCTCTCTCTCTCTCTCTAAACATTTCAATCTATCTTGAATTTATTGCCTACCACATAGGCTACCCTAAATTTCTCTACCTCTCTCATTATATAGTAGTAGCGGTGAATGTGTATAGTAGGACCTGTCAATGTATATATTCTCCAAGGATTGGGACGCACCAACGTGTGTGTGTGTGTGTGTGTGTGTGTGTGTGTGTGTGTGTGTGTGTGTGTGTGTGTGTGTGTGTGTGTGTGTGTGTGTGTAGTAAATAAGATGGTATTTAATTAACCAATTTATTGGAAAGTTTTTTAGCTAACGAACAGAGAGAGGCTGTCAAACGTGTACATGAGTCACCCCAATGCGGATGAGTATTACTTATTATCCACGACTGTACATTATAGTCAAGTAGAAGTGGCAATTACCGTATGTTCCTCCACAACAAAATGTCTGAATGAAGGAGGCAACCATCAAACCGGAGAGGCAACAGGACTTTTCGTAATGACTGTACAGTAAGAGAGGGAGAGTAGGTTGGTCGACGTGCAGGTGAGGCGGAAGTTACCTGGCCCAACTTAACCTAATTCCATCTAACTTTGTTCCTAACTTGCCCGCCAGGTAGCAAAGGTAGACCAGTGGAATGGTTGGCAGCGTGGGGGAGGGTATGATAAAAGAAAAGGATGGAGGAGGCTATAATAAAAGAAGGGAAGGGAAGGGTTGGGTTGGGAGAGACAGTACATTATTAATTAAACACAAAAACGAAAAACCACATCGAGTGAAACACATTTCGCCAAGTAGAAATACAATATCCAGCTGCAAGGCATATCAATAAATTCAGTTCACGAGTTTGTGTAGCGTATACGGTAACATAATCATTTAGTTTGTGATTTGGCAGACAAGGCGACAGCGCTTTTGTTTGTGGCTGTACAGTTTGAGAACAAAGTATCTGAACATCGTTGGCGGCTGCTTCTGGCAACAACATCAAGAGTAAAAATTACGTTAGTGGTAGACAAAATCCATAAAAGGAAATGCTTTGTATCATGCAGTGTGTGGTTGGTAGAAGTATTACATTATCAGTTATTGATCTACAGCCTATACTACTCATTCATAAACTGAATCTACAAGTCATTAACGTGTTTACTCTTAGGGTTGTTACCAGAAGTGCCAACGGTATCCTCATACAATCATGAGCCATAATATTATGTATCCAGATTTTGTTGAAGTTACGAATATTCTGACGTATTAGTACAGCCACAATAAAAAAAAAATCCAACAACACCTTCCTTCCATCGTGCAAATAAATCAGTATTATATCTAATTATAATTATACAACAACACCTTATGTCAACTCAACCCCCTCAATTATTATTACGGGGTGCTGCAAAATAATCATACATGTGTTGTTCTATATCACCAAGATATTTTTACTAGGATGGAAGGTAAATGTTGCTGGATATTTGATTGTGGCTGTACACAGATTACAATGCTTATCCTGCCACATATATACTTGATGGAGCTCGTTTAAGGGGGTAATTCACATTGGTTATATTGGAGCGCCAAGATTCCTCCAAAGTATGCTAGGAAACAGGACCAGATGAACACAAATAATGGTGTTCTATTGCTTGGAATAGTATGGAGGAATCAGTTACTCCAGATTTGCTACTACTATACTTCCCCCTTAATATTCCATCCGGCTATTCGAAGCAGACCTGGATGGATACAAATTATGGAAGAGGAAGAGAAAAAAAGGCCGAAAAAATGCATAGGAGGGAAGGGAATGAAAAGGTGAAGAGGGAAGGACGCAATAGATAAGAAGGAAGGTGCTGTAAAAAAAAAAAATGAGGCAGATGAGAGGAGAGTGAAAAGAAGTAGAGAAATGGGAGGAATGAATCAGAAAACTGGAGGTTAGCGAGTCCTTCAAACATTGCCACGAAACACCACCTACATTAAAAGAGCTTGTTTTGTGGCATAGTCAGGAGGAATCCGAAGCCACCAGGTCTCATACACGATCATAGGGTTCGTTAATGACTAGAGGCAAATGAGAGACTGACTGTGGAAGAGGAAAGAATAAGAGTGACAGGTGGACGAGGGGGGGGTGGGGTGGGGTCGGGAGGGGGGTCCGGACAAGGCCTCCAGGCGACGATAAACCCCAAGGAAATAAGATAAGCTTAAATGAAATGCAAAGTAGGAAAGTAAAAAGAACTAGAATCATTAAAAAATATTAATATAAACAGTAAAACTAAAACTATAATATTAAGTATTATTCATAATTTTAATTAGGTTAGATTTATCCCTGTGTGTGTGTGTGTGTGTTCATGTGTGTGTGTTCATGTGTGTGTGTGTGTGTGTGTGTGTGTGTGTGTGTGTGTGTGTGTGTGTGTGTGTTCATGTATGTGTGTGTGTGTGTGTGTGTGTGTGTGTGTGTGTGTGTGTGTGTGTTCATGTATGTATGTGTGTGTGTGTTCATTTAGGCTATATGCTTCTCCCAAACTACCCCAGACAGCAACATGACCACCTCAGTGCAGGAATAGGGGTACCGGTATCTGTTTTGTATATAGTTTAGGAGGCTTCAGTATAGCCTCCTCCAATTCCCCTCCAACTGTCAACACCATTAGGAACTGTCTGCCTTCAACTCACACACAATAGTTCCACATGAGTTGAGTTGAGGTGTGTGTGGGTGGGTGGATATGTGTGTGTGTGTATGTGGGGTGGGGGGGTATGTGTGTGAATGTGTGTGGGGGTGGGGGGGTATGTGTGTGAATGTGTGTGGGTGTGTGGGTGTGTGTGAGTGCGTGGGTGTGTGTGGGAGGGGTGTGGGTGTGTGTGTGAGGTGTGTGTATGTGTGAGTGCGTGGGTGCGTGTGTGAGGGGTGTGTGTATGTGTGGGAGGGGGGTGTGTATGTGTGGGAGGGGTGTGTGTATGTGTGGGAGGGAGGGATGTGTGTGTGGGAGGGGGGAAAATGTGTGTGTATGCGTGAGTGTGGGACGAGGGGGAATGTATGTGTGCGTGTGTGTGTGACTGGGGGAAAGTGTGTGGGGGGAGGGGGGCGGGGGGAGGATATGTGCGTGTGTTCCAAAGTGACAAACAGGCAGACATACAGACAGACAAAGGGGGATAAAGGAACATCTACCCTATGATGTTATTCACTTTTCACATCCTAAAGCTCCAGTAACACACACACACACACACACACACACACACACACACACACACACACACACACTCTCTCTCTCTCTCTCATATGAACACACACAGGTCAGACGGAGACAAACATATTTACCATAGATTTTCCGATACGACGCTAAAAGGGCAGGTTAGAGAGAGAGAGAGTTACAAGGAGTTACAAGGAAAAGAAGTACCCTAGGGGACCTTACGATCCATACAAAGAGGGTACCTGTGGGTTTAGTTGCACAAGTAGGCGACCGTCCTCGAATGTGTCATGTGAAACCATCAAGGAACACTCGCACAACGGCTTAAACACCTAGACGGTGATTTAAGACTTTGTTTAATCTGGACTTGAACTGATCCACAGAGTTGCTGTTGACTACATCAGCAGGAAGCGCGTTCCAAGTACCGCAGATGCTGTATGTAAAGAATTTACCACACAGATCACGATTGTATCGCTTCAGTTCAAGTTTGTAGCCATGATTCCTGGTTGTGCCCTCACTGAGTTGGAAAATGTCCCTGTAGTCTACATTGTCAAAGCCTCGTAGTATTTTAAACACTTCGATAAGCTGACCACGCAGTCTCCGGGTTTCCAAAGAGAACAGGTCGAGTTCTACCAACCGATCTTTATAGCTCTTGTGTCTAAAAGAGGGTATAAGTTTGGTTGCCCTGGCTTGCACTCGTTCCAATCTCGCGATATCCTCTAGTCTCCTTTGTTTTCGTCTTCCCTTCCCTATTATTAATTTTTTCAATTTTTTTTTTCTCTCTCTCTCTCTCTCTCTCTCTCACAGAGAGAGAGAGAGAGAGAGAGAGAGAGAGAGAGAGAGAGAGAGAGAGAGAGAGAGAGAGAGAGAGAGAGAGAGAGAGAGAGAGAGAGAGAGAGAGAGAGAGAGAGAGAGAGAGAGAGAGAGAGAGAGAGAAATGAAAAAAATAATAATAGGGAAGGTAAGACGAAAACAAAGGAGACTAGAGGATATAATGAAGGTGTAAATATCAAGACAGAAAGGAGGGAGGGAAGGAGGAGATGAACAGCGAAAATAGAAGAAAAAGAAGACGGTAGGTGAGAAAGGCAGAAGAGAGAGAAAGAAGGAAGAATGATATTATAAAAAATAATTTAATCTCTACACACACACACACACACACATACGTTTCCATGCTACCTAATTACTTTTACATAAATCAGAGAGTAGTACTTGCGTTACTAATAATAGCTACCTTAACAAGTCACCAGTGAAGGTAAAGACAACATTATATTGATGAATGGCAAAGCAGAATTATTTAATATTATGTAGAAATATAAAATCGATGCTTAATAACGGGGCGTTCCAAGATCACAAACCTCTACAAAAACAAAGCAAGGAATTATCCACCCAAAAAATAATGTTGTAATGGTCCTAATACGTTAATAAATAATCCTGGGTTTCTTGAGCATTATAATAACTTCTTGACAGTCACAAGGATTTTCTTTGGTATATATAGAAATTTTAAAAGAAAAACAAATAATCACTTTTACCTTTTTACTTCATCTTGCTAACACACACACACACACACACATTCCTTTTTAGACCCTCGAGAATGAGGTAAATCGTACACACACAAAAATAA
The DNA here is from genome assembly GCA_033782935.1 of Petrolisthes cinctipes. Taxonomy (NCBI): domain Eukaryota; kingdom Metazoa; phylum Arthropoda; class Malacostraca; order Decapoda; family Porcellanidae; genus Petrolisthes; species Petrolisthes cinctipes. The sequence continues at coordinate 185,893 of JAWQEG010002223.1, read as the reverse complement.
ATAAAAGTACTCAGAGCAAGGTGTAACAAAATGAGAATTGAACACAACTAGCCTACAATCCATCAATCCACACCCACACCACAACCCCCACCCCACCCCAGCCTCAGCCTCACCCATCCTTTCCTTATACTCCAATCTAATCACTCACAAATGTACAGTCGGTGGTAAAACTTCTGTCGCCTAAGTCAGTGTTTTTTTGTTTTGTTTTGAAGGACAATATAAAAGCTAATCATCGAACAAGAAAATTCACCAAACAACATTACAATATCCAGGAGGCAAATTTATAAACTACTCTGGTTTTCCAGTCTACGAGCCGGTGAATCTTATATTTCCATACTGTACAGTCACCTTCAATTGTCCGGTCAACATCATCTAATGAAACGACCTCGATAAATTACTCGTATGTGAAACTCTATCCGTTGACTCTCTGTAATACTGGTTCATAAGATTCACTCAAATGTTTCACTTTCATTAACCAAGACTTTTGATGGTGACTGTATTTCATGATCTGGCAGATGTGACGCCAGCACTTTTACCACCGACAGTACATCTCTGACCTCAGAAGTATCCCTTATTACGAATATCTCCTCACTTTCTTTCCACAACCCATGCACCCTTCCAACACTCAAACCAGTAAGTCACATTTTTCACACAACGTCAACTCTCCACTCACACTTTTCCCCAGCCTCTATTCCACAAGTGTTCCTTCATATCCCCTCAGCTGTTCCTCCTTTCTATCAATTCTTCTTTCATCCTCACTTACTTCTATTCCATATGTTACTCCCTCACCCAAACCGCTAACCCCCACAACACAATCACACTTCTCTATTCCATTCCCACCTCCTATCACACGTCTAACCCCCACCCCATCACCCAACAATCACTCACGTAACCCCACCACACCTTCGGTAAATCACCCATCTGATCCCCAACCCACTCCACAATCACACTTCAAACCCTAACCCACGTCCAACCCAACAATCACCTGTATAAACCCACAATCACCCAACTCTCTCACACTCAATTACCACCATCACCCAACCCTCCAATACCCAATTCCCACAATCCCTAAACCCACATACCCAATTTCCACAATCACTCAACTCCCCCACACCCAGTTCCCACAACCATCTGCCAAACCCCTTCTTCACCCACACCCCACATTTCCAATAGCCCAGCTTCAACCAACAGCAGTAAGTCTAACCCTGCCAATACCTTCCCTACTATATTAACACTTTAGTATCGTTTACTGCACACTTTTCATTTTCTTCATCGTCCTCGTTTATTTTACCGTAATGTTCCTAATTTAGCATACACTTTTCATCTTCGCTATTATATTTCTATCCCGTAATTAAACTTTTTTCACTTTAAGGACCCTGTGATTGTGTATGAAAATTGGAGACTCCTGATTTCTCTTGGCCATGCCACAAAAAAAAAAGCCCCTTCCGTATAGGTGGTATTTCGTGGCAATATTTGAAGGACTCATTTATCTCCAATTTTCTGACTACATCACAGAGTCCCTTTTACCCTTTTAAGCATTTTCTGCGTCTATTATTGAATTATTAATTTTTCTATGATGTACACTTTCCCAAAAAAATATCGTCCCCTTTTCTCATCGAAGCAAAGTAGCCCATTGGACGAAACATTGTGCTAATATAGTGTGAGACCTGCATTATGTTGGTATATACGGTATGCCTCCAGTTGAAAGGTGCATGAAGTGTCTATCAATCCCATGTGTTCCCTTCACCAACATAACTTTTAGTGTGCATCACATAATTATTCGTTTTTGTCTCGAGTCATCTAATTACATAATCACATTTGCCTCATAATCAACAGAGGCAAATAAATGTTAAATATACAGGAAATCTTGTTTCAATTAATGCTTTCTTTCTACGACATCCATAATTACTTGTAAATTATTACAATACTACATCATAGTAATTCGTAATGCACTGAAAGCATATTAACAGAAACCTCCTTTAAGAACCAAAGTATCGTTTAACCTCCATTTGTCAACCCATAGGCCTACTTCCAGTATGTCATATCAGCTTAGATGTATTAATATGTGGTATTACACATGACGTTAGTGGTTATGTATACATAAGCATATTCCATCCATTTTCGTAACCCTATGTGACACACAGTAGTATATACAGTATACTGTAGCAGTTTATAGTAATTAACGTTGAATGACGAGAGAAAGTTACAGTCACGAGCATAAGTTTCTTTACCCCCATGGCGAGAATAAGGTCGAAGTTGTGGTTGGAGAAGGGCCAGGCAAACGAACACTGGGAGTCAGTATCTCATGACGGTGTAAAATTTGTTGTATTCAAGTGAACACCTCTAGTGATATGAAGCATCATCCCAACATTATGAACTGGTTCATTTTGTTCGTCTAGTCCATATCCAACCACGACTTCGACCTAATTCTTGCCAGGGGGGTAAAGAAACTTATGCTCGTGACTGTACAACTCAGTCAGGAATACCAACTGAACCAAACCTGTTGACCATGTGATTTTATGTTCGCGTTCAGAAACATGATGACCAGGGGGGCCGATAGTTGTTGGATAGAGCGTACAGTGGTGGTCAAAAATAATCATCCATATTGGGGAAATTCACGTAAGAGTTTGACAACTTCCCTCTGTTCCTTAGCTGATATTCTTTGTAATAAATATGTTAAATACCATCTTTCAATTTACTACATTTGAGATACCCATATGTGGATGATTATTATTGACCACAACTGTACAGCCATGGCTGATAGTGCTGGACCAGTGTCCAAGGAGTGTTGGAGAGCAACTAAACAGAGTTCGAGCAAGTGAATTTTCCAAACCATTCTCAATGTTGAGAGGTTTAGAAGACTCACTCTTTCGAACCCTGTTCAGTTGCTCTCCAACACTCCTTGGACCCTGGTCCAGCACCATCAGCCATGGCTGTACAGTTGGCCTCAGGAATTCGTATACACCACTGTGACATCAAAGGTTTGTAACAACTAAAAAATTACTATATAATTTTCCGAACACCAAACTTTTCTAGTAATTTTATATGGCTCATACTTGAATGAGTCAGCAGAACAATGCCTACAGTAAGTGCAGAATAAAGACTCCCTTTAACCAATGTCCTTGTGTACGAATTCCTGAGGCCGACTGTACATAGTGTAGTATTTTAGTGGTTGGCTCCCTTATATCCCAACCGCTGGACTAGGGTTCGATTCCCGGGTGATGTAACCTTATCATTTATATCTGCCAAGAACTATGTGTTTGTTGCATCAATTGTCTTGTCTTACTGAGAGTGAAAGGCAAAGGAAGGAAAAACTACAACGTACTGCATATCATTACCTCTTTCAACACTATATTCCATTATTATTTGTACTGCGTGTGTTCTCTCTCTCTCTCTCTCTCTCTCTCTCTCTCTCTCTCTCTCTCTCTCTCTCTCTGTGTGTGTGTGTGTGTGTGTGTGTGTGTCAGACGAAAAGCTGCCTATCATAGCACCAATCACAGTTTTCCTATAATCCTCTTCACACACACACACGTTTCAACACTCGGACAGCAGAGGTTTTCCTGTAGTATCTAAAATCATCCAACGTATAACCAAGTATTGTAAAAATGTTAAGTGTTAAATAATTTATTTTTGAACTTGATTAACAACTGCAGCAATAATAATAATAATAATAATAATAATAATAATAATAATAATAATAACAAGAATATTAATAATAACCAAAACAACAACAGCAGCAACAATAACAATATTATTACAATATTATTATTATTATTATTATTGTTATTATTATTAGTAGTATTATTATTATTATTCATAATCATACATGTGTTATTCTGTATTACCAAGATAATTATTTACTACTATGGAAAGAAAGTGTTGCTGAATATTTAATTGTGGTTGTATGTATACGGTACCGAATGTTATGTCGAGCTGTTATTAACAAGACCTCCATTATAGATCCGAGGTTTAAGGGAAAATTCTCTTGGCAAAATCTATGACAGCTGATTCCTCCTAACTATACCAGAAAACAGACGCTTTGAAATGTACTAATAGGGCATCTGTTTCTTGGCACAGTTTGGAGGAATCAGAGACCTTCAAAATAACAAACAAATTAAGGAGGTAGAGAGAAGGAAACAACCTTTTCTGTAAAGTCTGGGAACGGCATAAAATAACTGACAAACTTTGTATGTCTGGGAGGCCTCTATTTAGCTGAACGTTATATAATTTCGTATTTCTGTGATGCCTCTATTTTTTTTTTTTTTTTCTAACCTGAACGTTAAACAATTTCGTATTACCGTGAGGCCTCTATATCCTTTTTTTTTTTTTTTTTTTTTTTCACCTGAACGTTATATAATTTCGTATTTCCGTGAGGCTTCTATTTAAGTTGAACGTTATAAAAATGTCCTGTCCTATCATATCCTTTCTTTCTTTGTTCTTTGTTCCTGCTTTGTACCCAACACATTATGATTATGGAATACAGTATTATAAGTCTTGGCTTAGGTTATGGGAAAACGATGAACTATTTGCATCTGGAGTTTTAGAAATTGCGGGACAGTTGGCATTTTTAGGAGCCCCCGTGATGCAGTCAGAAAATAGGAGGTTGGCACATTAAGTTAAAGTAAACAAGTGATAGTTAGTGATATCAGGGACGCAATCTTATGAAATATTAAGTTACTATACAATCTGTAGGCTATACAGTAATATTAGTACAATAGGTGTCATATCAAAGGTGCTATAATAGTCTTACGAGATGACATAAATGAATGATCTGGCATAAATATGAACACTGTTTGTCAATATTAAGACCATATTATTGTATGTTCGAGACTTATGAAAAGTGTGATGTCAATACTAACTAGTGCAATAATACTAGTCCACTTCCTGTCACAGTCTGAAGGACCTATAAACCATTTAGTTCTATCACAACAGAACACTCCATGAAATTAGCCTCAATTCTTGCCAACCAGAGTCTCAGAAAGTTCGACTGGGTAATGAAAAGCCACCAACATAAACGGTGTATCCTAAGCTGCCAAATAAATATAGTACCGCAAACGTCACAGGCTCGTGCATTGAAGCATCAAAGTAATGTGTTAATTTTCCCGCTGGATATTGTAATGTCGCAGGGAGACTGAGTCTTTCTTATCATTATCCTTTACATTAACTTTCAAGAAGCGTTCGATGAGGCGACTGATTTGTTGGCGAGTGTGTCTTCCCAGCTGATACAACGTGCGACTCTGTGGTTCCATCTCTCACCTGTGAAAGAAAGACAAAGTGGTTATTGACAGCCAAGAACGATGTCGTGAGAAGGGAGATAGGAGAGGGGATGGAGGAAGGGAGGAGAAGGGAGAGGGAGTATACTATACATGAGTGAGAGGCAGGGTAACATTTAAGCCAACACAAAAGTCAATAAAATGAATGACTTATAAATAGCAACACGCATCATGGGAAAACTGTTTACGTGCGTATCCACAGGCATTAATATTCATCGTCCAGTAGCCTAACTAAGAAAAGGATAATAAAATAGGTTGTATCTTGCGTCGCTAAACTCAGAATAATTATATCTTCACATTATTTTTCTTCTTTTTTCACGTTATAACGTTTCGATCCTTTTCTGTACAAGATACGCTCAAGAACTATATAAACACAGAATAATTATATCTTCACATTCTTTTTTTTTCACGTTATAATAATTCGGTCCATTTCTGTACAAGTTACATTCTAGAACGAGGACGGAGAGTTTTGACATGTGTTCCCTTCAAATGCATCTCACAGCTAGAAAGGTGTTCAGAGACCCCAAAGCTCCGCCAAGGCTGGACCCCTCCCCCTCACTTCCCTCTCAAAAGGTCCCTTCTCCTCAAAACTCATGAAAGTCTACAGGTGCAGTCAGTCATATTTCATTTTCATTCCTAACCATCATATAGAACTTTTGCTGTCATTCCTCCACCAACACTGCCTTATTAACTAAATTTAAACATTAATATATTCCTTGGTGTTTATCCTTTCTGCCCACAGAATTTGTGTAAATAGGTTCATACGTGTTTGAGGTATGTTGTTTACAGAGATACTATTACACAAACGGAAGTGAAAACTTATTCTCTGCCACTTGGTTATCAGCGGTACTCATCAGCCTTAGTTTTAATGGGGTATAATTTGGAAGGGTGTTGACTCCTCCAAGCTATAAAGACCACCTAAGAATACAAATAGGAGATTTGTTTTGTAGCATTGTTTGGAGGCCTGAGTAGACTCTAATTCTCTCACATCAAATTATCTCTTCAGTGGATTTTCTCTTATTGGTGAATTGGAAGGTCTGATTCCTACAAACTATGCCATGAAACAAACCACCTCATTGTTACTAATAGGAGATCTGTCGTTTCGTGTCATAGTTTGAAGGAATCATAGACCTTCCAATTCACCAAAAAAGATAATTTCCACTTAAATTCATACCACAGGAAAACAAGACTGGGGATGCTGTGAGTACCTCGGGCTGATGGAGCAATTTACACGAGAGGAGTGAGTGGGGAGAGTTGACAGGTGTATCGTGTGAGGAAATGGAATTGATGTGGAGGTGTAGCATTCCCCAACACCACCAACACAATCACACATCTCTCTCTCTCTCTCTCTCTCTCTCTCTCTCTCTTAAGAAGTACTTATATAAAACCTAAGAATACTACCACATCTCTCTCTCTCTCTCTCTCTCTCTCTCTCTCTCTCTCTCTCTCTCTCTCTCTCTCTCTCTCTCTCAGTGAATGGGAGAGAAGTACTTATTAAGACTAAAGAATACAAAGAAAGGTAAACAGCAGTAGATCAATTGGTATTTACGAGGCTATTTGTGTCCAAGCTACTCACTACTATTTGATTTGGAGTGTATATATATCATGTTATGTCTAATGAGTAGTAATATTATGCGAAACAGAGAGCAGCACTAAGTGGCCCGCAAACACTACACAGCACAAGCAAGCACAAACACTGAACAATATTCCAGGCAATCACAGGGAAACAAACAAACACACTCAGAAGCAAGGGAATTACCGGGTCAGGCATGCAGGGAGGGAAAGGAAAAAAGAAAAGAAAAAAGTGTATCGTGTTTGTATTTTCGAGTAGCAAACATTGGCTCACTCTATCATGTTGTTTCGCTACCTCATCAAGACGTTTGTTTTGTTTGGTTTTCTTTTGGTGAACTGGAGTCAACGAAGCTCTCTAGTCTAGACAATGCAAGGAAACAGAATTTCTCCTTGTATTCAGATCAGGGTGTAGGATCTGTTTTCTGGCATAGGTTGAAACAATCAGTAGCCCTCAGATTCAATCTTGTTCAGTCATGTAATATTGTTGGATGAAGGGCAACACATTCACAAATAACTGTATGCTTAGTTTTCTATAGTGTTAAAAACGAACTAAGAATACAATGCTAACTACCGTAGTTATATAATCTAATATTACAATATAAGATTTATCTAAATTATGAATTCTGCATCAAGAACCACTTTCATTAGCACCATTCAATGACAAGGGTAGTGTTTCAATTATTCCCTCTCGTCCCTCTGTCTGAAGCGAGGCGAATTGCCAATTTGCAGGGAGTTCACTCTTGTCCTTGAGTGAACTCCTACAGCACGACCAAAGTCTTCCTATGTGAACCAGAAAATACTCATAAATGAGGTCATGTGTTGTGAACGAATTGCATACCGATGAATCCGAGTCCTACAAACCATCTTATGGAACAGATTCAATCGATATTCGTTATGTGTTGTGGCATAATATTACCGTGTGGCTGAGTTACCTTCATCTATGATAAGGGTTTGAGTGAGATTGATTGATATTATTTTTGTTGAAGGGGTTAGTACAGTGTTGGTAAATCTGGAGCAACTGATTTCTCCAAATTCTTCCAAACAACAGGACATCACTAAGATTGTTATTCTGGTCTTGTTTCCTAGCATGCTTTGGAGGACTCAAGACGCTCCAATATACCAAAAGTGTATTACACCCTTATGAGTGAACGTAACTATTGCAAGTACTGGCGCTGGACTTGATTCAAGTTGTAAGTGTAGAGTCTAAGCCAAGATAAACAAATGAATAGTCATGTAACAAGGTGGGTAGTCAGGCAGGTCCTCTCTCTAACCGGTTAACAAGTTACACCACCACTGCTGGACCCACCGGTAAAAACTGGACCAGGCTCAAGGCATGAAGCGTACCAGAAATATTTCACAACCATGTACAGTTGCAGACAAATGAAACAGATACACCTGAAATGTGGCCACTCATTGAGCATAGGGTATAGGATGAGACGATGTGTGTAGAGGTGACGCGTCTTCATCTATACTTGATAAGAGGCCCGAATCATGGCAAGGACTAGGACCAGGCACTGCTTCAATAATCATAATATAAACTCAAACAAATAGAATAGAAAATCATTCACTGCTTTGAAATGAGCCTGAATCACATGTTGAAGTCAGTAATGTAAATATACAAACAAGTCCAAACTTTGATATGTTTTGTGAATACTTGCTGTAATGGTCTGAGTCCTGGTAGAGTTTGGTAGAATCGATAGCTCTCCAACTCAGTCACACACACTGCCTTTATGTCTACATACAACAATATCACGATATTTTTAAAGATAATACACCAGTCGGCTCTTTCTATTATTAGGAAGAACCAAAGTAGTCCAGGTGAGAAAACGAGGAACATGATGTTGACAAATTGGTTGAAAAATTATGTTTTCAAACTATGCCAAGAAATAACCAATCATAGTGTTGACGACGGGAGTCGACCCAGACAAATTGAGATAAAATATTACACTGCATATGGTATATTATGTATTCTATGATACCCCTAACCTCTAGTACACATGATGTAATTAATCACCCTGACCTCGGTGGCAGCATAAATTATTCACACTTTGTGCACTAATGGTTGAGAGCATCCCAGAATGTATTTACAGTGAAATACTTATCTCAACCTAACGCAGTATACGAGAAGATGAATCTTGTTTTAAGAGTGTATAGGCCTAGTATACTTTTTGAACATTGGAGCGCCTCGATTCCTCCAAAGTATGCCAGGAAATAGGACCAGATATACAAAATTAATAGTGGCCTCTTGTTGTTTGGAATAGTTGGGGGGAAACATTTACTCCAAATTTACCAACACTGCATGTACTGATGGAACAATCAGTAACTTACAATTTGCCAGAACTACGGTACTGTAAACTACACCCTGGGCCTATAATATTAATGCAAGTAGCGTACTGCTCCGACGTCACTGCTGCTCTGATCAGCAACATCGCTGAAGCTGAAGCAGCCAGCAGGTGGGTCCAGGAGTTACTGCTATATTTAGCACACCTGGCAGGTCCTGACAAGAGGTGACAGGAATGATGAAGACACTGTGGCATTGTATTCTGATATACATACACATGCATACTCAATATTTGCACACACACACACGATATTCTACCCTTGAAATCGCTGCAACTCTCTTCTCCAATGCCCCCCCCCCCCAACCCTCCTTCAACACCATGAACATTTCCCCAATAGGTATATACTGTATGCAGTGAAGAGTTGGTTTGGAGGGACTGGGTTGTGTTGCCGATCTAACTTGCTTGATTTATACTGATAGTTTATCACTTCTCTTGTCTGGCTTTCTGGTTTATGTGCTTTCTTTGTAGATACTCGGAAATTCCTTGGCATGTGTTGCTTCTACTTCTTGCCACTAATGGGGGTCGATTTCTGTGGGTGCTTTGGAGTTTACGTATCCCTCAAACCACTACAAGAAAACAGATCCTCTACTCGTATACTGAGGAGGGCTGTTTTCTGGCATAGTTTGAAGGAATCAGTAGCTATCCATTTGACATATACCGGTATGTAGTCATCAGTATTTTTGTTGTCTGTGAAACCGGTGATAGATTAACATATGCGTACTGATTTAATGCTAGTGATTTCTCCTCAGTCGAAATATATCGTGTGGAGATTAACTAGTGAGTTTTGTGTGTTAAAAAGTGACACTGTTTAATTAATAGCGAGACAATAACATGGTACAAAAATAAAATGACCTGGAGTTGGGCCGAATAAGGGAAGAAATAATGACCCAGCAATAGACTACGAAACCTGAATATAAACAGTTTAGAAGGAATCACTTGTCCTCCAATTTACCAACAGATAACCAGTGTGAGTAAAATTTCCTATGTCTCTCTAGCCTTAAGGCGAGGGTATTTTTGGAGATGATTCCTCCAAACTCTTCCCAGCAACAGGCCACCATTATTTTTGTTAATCTAGTCCTGTTTCCTGGCATACTTTGGAGGAATCAAGACACTCTAATGTACCACTAGTATACTCTCCAGCCTTAAGGACTCCCGTGATGTAATCAGAAAATTGGAAATTAGAGAGTCCTTCAAACATTGCCACGAGATGCCACCTACAGTAAAGGAGCTTGTTTCGTGGCATAGTCAGTAGAAATCAGAAGCCACCAGGTCACAAACGGGTGATAAAATACTGTTGGTCTTAAATATATCACTATCCAATTTAACACCTCTTATTTTTTGATAGACACAGTACGCCATTTGGTCTGAATGTTAATAAATAACAGAACCCTGGGAATATATTTGGTGGTCTTCATCGAGTGATTGGATGTAAAATGAAATGTTGGATACAAGTATTATATTTGTGTTACCAGGTAGGATATATTAAGGGTGTGCTGTACTGTCTCACCCACCACTCATTAACTAAAGCAAAATATGTATGAGCTGGAATAGTATGATGCTTCCTCGTTTAGCCAGTGGGAACAGTATATATATATATATATATATATATATATATATATATATATATATATATATATATATATATATATATATATATATATATATATATATATATATATATATATATATATATATATATATATCTGAATTGATCATGACTGACACGCTCGGTACAAACAAAAGGCCAACTCAGTTTAGATAACTTGTTTACAGTCTTGCTAATCAATGTAAGAAGGTCATCTGTTGTGAGGGATCTGGAGAGCTACTGGCCCTATCAAACTACACCAGGAAATAAACCACCTCAGTGTAAGAGAAACACAGAGGATCTGTTTTGTAACCAAGTTTGATGGAATTAATTCGCTGATAACACATGACCCACTAAACTGGTTCTGTAGACTTTGCTTGAGACACTGAGGATTGTGTGACATTATCTAATTGAAGACTTCAGTTTCTCCCGGTCTGTGCCACACTACAGACCACCTATACCAAAGTTCTCTCGTTTTTCTAGCCACAGTTGAAGGAATATGTAGCGTCCAAGTCGTCAACAACAATTTACCCCCACTAAACAAACCGGTTTTAGAGAGAGTTTGCTTGCGACATTCAGGCCAACGTGTCTCACTGTGTCTATGATGAGTGTTTGTCTTCCTGGAAGGTAACCTGAACCAACCTAACCTAACAAACCCAACCCAACCCAACCCAACTTAACCTGACCCAATCTACCCTTATTCAACCCAATATAACCCAACCTACCCTAACCCAACCCAACTCAACCCAACCCAACCCAACCTAACATAACCTGACCCAACCTACCCTTACCCGACCCAACACAACACAACACACCCCACACGAACCTAACTTAACACAACCTACCCTTACCCAACACAACACAACACACCCCACATGAACCTAACCTAACCTTACCCAACACAACACACCCTACACGAACCTAACCTAACACAACCTACCCTTACCCAACATAACACAACCCACACGAACCTAACCTAACACAACCTACCCTTACACAACACAACACACCCCACATGAACCTAACCTAACCTACACGAAGGGGACCTGTTTCATAATATTGTTTGGAGGGCTGAGATTATTCCATTTTCCAATAATAATTTAAGGTCTTCTATAAGGGTGTCGCTTGTTGTGGGTGAATTGGAGTGTACGTGGCCCTCTGAACAATGCAACAAAACCGATCCCCTACTCGTATACTGAAGTGGTCTGTATTCTGGCATAGTTTGGAGGAATCAGTAACCTTCCAACTCATCCGTAACGCACCGGTATTATCCCCTTAAGGAGGAGGTAGTACACTATTGGTAAATCTGAAGCAACTTTTTCCTTCAAACTATTCCAAGCACCAAGTTACTATTATCTTTTTTTTTTTTTTCTGGTCCTGTTCTGTTTCTAGCATACACAGTGTACTTTGGAGGAATCAATGCGCTCCAATGTACCAAAAGTATATTACTCCCTTAAGGATAAGTTTAAGACCTTCATAATTATCTCTCCCTAATGCACAGAGTTAACTGGAGTTAGCCTTTAGCCCTCACCTTCCTTAATACATATAAAGATAAAAACACCGAGCAATATATTTTCTTGTCGGAGGGAAACGTTTGTAACTCCCAAAGGTTTCCCAAAAATATTGTGAAAATCAACCATGAACATACCCATGTTTGAACCTTTATTATTTATGTCGTGGAATTCTATAGAGAAAAAAAACAATACTTCAGTGACCCTCCTTTTAAACAAATATAAAAATCAATCCTTCAGGGAGGATGTTTAAATCTTCATTATCTATATACTGTATGTCGTCGATATGGCCGACTGAGAAAGAAGCCAATACTTCAGTGATGCTCCTTCTTAACAAGAAAAAAAAAAAAAAAAAAAAATGCCTTCGGGAAAAGATTCGCAAAAGTCTACATAGAGTATTGCGTAAGCCTGCTAACAGACACACAAATGAATGTAACAAAACCTTACCTCCTGGCAGAGAGGTATAACCTATATAAACAGTAAGGTAGTCAGTCAGTAGCTTAGATTATAACTGATTAGGCTACATGGTATTTCATATTTCATGGGAAAAGCAACATCGTTAATGTTTAAATACCTAATGGCATATAGAATTGTTAGTGAAAGGCTACGTTATATATATATATATATATATATATATATATATATATATATATATCGTATAAAGGAACATAACAGTACAACTAGTACAGTACTTAACCTTTTTATTAGAGTATCATTCAGCTAACGAACAGAGGGAAGCAGTCAAATTATTACAAGAGTCACCCTAATGTAATTATTATTATTTTCCACATTTCCTCCTATCCCTCGTCAGTCCCATTCAACACCTCCTCCCACTTGACTGACTTGTTGGACCAAATATTTATACATGAACCAGATCCAGATGCCTTCTTACTCACACGGAATTACTGGCTTCGTTTTAAGGACTCTGTGATCGTGTATGAGACTTGGTGGCTTCTGATTCCTCCTGACCATGCCAAGAAAAAAGTTCCTTCCATATAGGTGGTGTTTCGTGGCAATATAATATTATGAAGGACTCATTTAATCTCCAATTTTCTGACAACATCACATGCAGGGTTCCTTAAGTATAGATAATGTTACATCAGCTTACAGTCATCAGATCATCCACCAAATGTCATGAGTGGAGCTGACAGTACAGTCATTCGCTGAGAGAGAGAGAGAGAAGAGAGAGAGAGAGAGAGAGAGAGAGAGAGAGAGAGAGAGAGAGAGAGAGAGAGTTGACTGGGTACGGACACACTCAATAAAGCTGGAAACATAAATGAGTGGACAATAAATATACAAAGTACACCAACTAAAAAAGGGAAGGGAAATATAAGTAACATAAGAGGAAGTCTATACAATGAAACCCAAATAAATTTTCAAGCAGTAGTAATGATGTAATAATACTTTAGATGGAGTAAACAACACCAAGGAAGCAAACCAGGGAAAAAATGGTATATATACTATCAGGCGAAGTAACAGCGAGGTCATATGGCGCCCGAGGAAAAAGATGATTGAGAGGTGGGACAGTAAGCACAAATGAAAAATAAAGGAACAGTAGGAGAAGTGAAAGCAAGCCCCGTTTAAGATAGTCGGGACTCTGGTAGAATATTATACAGACATATATACATACAGACATACATACATACATACAGACATACATAAATACATACATACAGACATACATACAGAGAGACACATTCCTCCACATCGTTCACGCACACCAGAGAGACAGCGTACAAATGCAGTCCTCAGCAACCTTGAACCCGTGTGCGTGTGTGTGTGTGTACAGCTCTGGAATCATGTTCACACTACGGTCAGCACAACCCAGCTATTTACTGTGTGTGTGTGTGTGTGTGTGTGTGTGTGTGTGAAGCAGTCACCAGGAAAACAGGAAGGAGGAGGGTTTATAAACGATGGTATTTCTGAAGAACAGGTCCCTCTATATTTTCAGACCCAATTTATATTTTACATAGGGTAGGCTAAAACAAAATTAATTTCATTTTTTTACCCTAATACCGGGAGGAAGTACGTAACCTATAACTTAACCTAACCTACCCTTTAATTTTACCTAACTAAATCTAACCAAACTTAACCTAACCTAACCAGTAAGATTAGGTTTGGTTAAAGATTATTCTCTCTCAAAAATGCGCGTGAATAGCAAAAAAAAAATTAAAAGAAACAACCTGTTCTCCAGAGGTAAGACTCAAATTAATACATAAACAGTACCAGATCTATTTATTTTTAGGACATTACTATATTTTGCTCAATAAACTACTAATAAGAAAGAAAGGATCACAGGACAGAATTTGATATGCCAAAACTAGCACATTCCACCTTGGGTTCAGTGCGAACATCAGAATTCCTAATCTATATAGCCTATGTATCATATATCGAAAAATGTAGATGGTACAACATCACCAGTTAGACCTTGGAAAGAAAACACACACACACACAATATATATATATATATATATATATATATATATATATATATATATATATATATATATATATATATATATATATATATATATATATATATATATATATATATATATATATATATATATATGCTGAAATGAGAGTAACCAAGCCATGTGGCAACATTTCAGCACCCCGGCCCCTGTTGGTGGAGGGAGCACATCCTACAGAGCCACAACAGTGACACCACTCTCGGGACTAACAGGGCAGTACAACTATATTAGCTTCCACAGCAAGGTCAGACAGCAAAGCTGGTTACCACGCTGTCCATATAAATATAAAGTAACCACAGTGACATCACACAACCTTAACGGAGACCCACCTTTACTGGAAACCACTCACTCACACTACTTCCCACTCCAACACATACTCACACTACCGTTCTCATACAAACTCTCACCCCCCTCAATAATATCCCCCCCCCAAACCGTACAACACCAAAACCTTCCACATTCAATATTTATCAGTTCTGTCATATGCTTTCTCAAGATCCATAGCCGCTCACTAAGTTCTTTCCACACAACTTTCTCACTGCAAATCTCTGGTCTACACAACTTCTACCTCTTCAATAACCAATATGTTCCTCACTTATCATATCCTCCATACCCTCTATGACTCTTTGTATCAGCACTCTACCATACAGCTTTCTTACAACACTCAACAGATTTTTATACTCCTGAAACTCGTACATTCGTATCTATCTCCTTTTCCTTTATATAGAGGGACTACACAAGCACATACCCAGTCTACTGGTACGGTTGGCTTTATGAAAAGAGAGGTCATTATTCTGGAAGTACTGCAATGAATGATCTACAAAGTGACTAGGTGATTGCAAAACAACAAACCTATTAATAATGTTGTATTGCAGTTACCTAGTCTTTCATTTTCTATATAGGTTGTGAGCCGTGTGTACGAATTCTTGTGGCCAATAGTAACTTCCCAGCGGCAAGACATTCCTTCAACAACCTTACTAACCATGCACTCCATCATACTCGCTCCGCCAAATTACAAACATTCTACTGCACACCCATTCAAACCCACAGCTCTCTCTGCTTTCATTTCACTTACTGCTACTTCCACCTCCTTTTATGTTATATGTGTTCTATTCAATCCCCCACCCACATTCCAACTGACAAATCCATTACCCCTTCCATGTAGCTTACAACAATTTCAGCTTTTCTATCCTCATCTATATATATACGGTATATATCAGTAGACGTAAACTTGATGTATATCATTTTTATTGGTGTAGTAAACATTTTCTATTTCCCCTTTTTCCCCTGATGACAGATGTAAACACAGCTGGTGTGGTGGTATGACGCCAAGGTAAACAACTATATTGCAGTTTTGCAAATATATAATAATGAAATTGTTTTATGATATATATGATATGATATACATGATACGATATTAATTAATACGATATGATTATACATGATTATGATCTATGATGAGAATGAAGATTAAATATAACAGTATCAATATATTTTTATTTCTATTTTTATTATTATTATTATTAATAATAGTATTATTACCATTATTATTATTATTATTAATCAAATGTGTGCCTTTCACTTTACTAATTACTATACCATTCCTTGACCCCCACACCTACACTGTACTTAATACAATGATGCTATAATAATCAAGTCATCCTAAATACACCAGCCAGTATAATTCAAATCAAGGTAACATCGTACACTACTAGTACAGTGTACAGTAAGTGTAGGCTACCAGGCGTTGCCCAGGCCATCAAAGCAACCTCTCAAATCATAGTCATTTTGTTCGTTATATTTTTTTCCCGAACGTGTCTGATAATCATACTAACTACTGCGCATGTTCAACTTCACTCCTTCTCATGCCTTACCCTTGTGAACCAATTATTGCCCCCTTTAGCTGTGCATAGACGACAGACGAACAGAAAGACAGACACACACCTGAGTAGATAGAAAATTTTGTACAATTATTCGTGTCTAAGTGTAGTGAAGATATTCTATGACCTCTGACTTAACCAACAGGAAAAGAAAGCAAGTGTATCATAGTTTCGTCCAAGTTTCAAAACCTATGTAGGGAGTATTGCCTCTGTTTGATTCTAAGTGGAGAGTCACACTTATTCCTTCTGAATGAGTACCGGTACACCAAGTACGTGAGACTTTATACATGACATTGAAGCAACGCCACCCTTACTTGAA
Source organism: Petrolisthes cinctipes (assembly GCA_033782935.1). NCBI lineage: Eukaryota > Metazoa > Arthropoda > Malacostraca > Decapoda > Porcellanidae > Petrolisthes > Petrolisthes cinctipes. The sequence continues at coordinate 168,937 of JAWQEG010002223.1, read as the reverse complement.
GCCACTAAATTCACGCATGTCACATCTATAACTGAGAAACAGGTGGCAGGATTGACCTGGAAATTGCTTTATTTTTCTTCATCATCATCATTATCAATACCCCATTTCCCTTTTATCAGGGGTTGGGTGGCTCGAGAGCCAGGGGTGGCCAAATGAAATCGGAATACAGGAAACAAAAATACCCAGTAAAATGGGTTATACTCATATTCATTCCTCTATTCAAACCCACGAAATTCTCAGCTCCCCCTTAATGAAAGCCATTTCAATCAACTTTGGTGACAAGGTGCTATTCCATGAACTGTTAGAATAAAACCGGGTTGCAAGCCCTAGCATACAGTCCTCCATGTGAAGCTTTTCCATTCTTACCGTACAGTACCTACGGTAGCATGCAACAGTTCTTTTGCTTCATTTATACTTATTCCACGTTTTTTTTTTTTTTTTACACAAACACTAACCATAATGCACCATTTTCTCATTGGTCTTCACCGTCTTTCCTGACCCTCAAACTCATTCTCATATACATTTATCACCACTCGAACATTATCCATTCTTTCCACATGCCCATACCATCTCTTTACACTTTCCTGCACCTATGATCCAATAATTTGCTCACACCACATCTTTGCAGGTTTCAGTATTTCTCCCCATGGCAGTTCTTCGAATTCTATACACACTTCTCAGAATATCCATCACTATTGCTGTTACTTTCACAAGCCACACTACCATTATGGAAACTACCGTAATCAGCAGCCTACCCTCTATAGTACCATACATTGCAGAAAACTTCCCATAATTCTTCTCTATTCATTCTATCATACAAGTTTTGTCTAAATCCAAAAATGCCATGAGAAGCGTCCTATCTTTCTCACAGGCTTTCTCCATCAACTGTCAAATAGCAAATACTTGATCAATACATCATCTGCTACCACAAAAGTGTTTTTCTTCGAATCAGAGCAATATAAAAACAGCACTTTGCTCTGACAACAATTTCATACGATGTTTTTGCACCCTCAAGGAAACAAACCCAATACAAAGGGAAAGGGGATATCGTCTTCTTAATACATGGTAGGAAATAAGGAGTGAGAAAGGAAAGGAATGAGTTAAGGAGGTAAGGAAGAAGGAAAGGTGGTAAAGAGAGAGGAAGGGAAGAAAGAGAGGAAGGGAAGAAAGAGAGGAAGGGAAGAAAGAGAGGAAGGGAAGAAAGAGAGGAAGGGAAGAAAGAGAGGAAGGGAAGAAAGAGAGGAAGGGAAGAAAGAGAGGAAGGGAAGAAAGAGAGGAAGGGAAGAAAGAAAGGGAAGGGAAGGGAAAGAGGAAGAAAGAGAAGAAAGAAAGGGAAGGGAAGGGAAAGAGGAAGAAAGAGAAGAAAGTAAGGGAGAGTGGAAGGGATCAAGAATGACTTCATAAATGTGAGCTTTTAGCTGATAATGTCCCCAGACTCCCCACCTCAATGGACGGCTGCGTCTGCTGGCTGGTTGGCGGTGTGTGTGTGACTGACTGACAAAATAAAGTGTATTGGAAGATGCAAACCATTGTACGAACACACACACACTATTGTATTTGGTACACACACACACACACACACACAATCCCACTGAGAAACATACATAGGCGAAGGTGATGAATGTAGTGCAACAAAGTGAAGAAAGAAAGGTAATTCCATACTTCAACCACATCAACTCTCAACACCAACAACTATAGGCTATGACACCTTTGTAGTAACTTGCCTCGTCGTTTCACCTCAGCTGACTAACATTGTTCTACGATAACGATATACGTTACTAATGTAATATAATTATCTTAGTTTTTTTCTGTCTATTAGTTTGTTTGTGTTTGTAGTTTTGTGGGAATTATCATTACGTTTTTACCAAAGATGGACCGACCTTGTGAACATCAACAAATAATTAGACTTTGTGGGAGATCCGAATTTAGATCCATGATATATTATCCCTTACCTTATATGTGTTAAAAATTTGGGTGAATTATTGGTAGTTTTTCCATTACACACTAACATTTTGGGGCGGATGATCCTTTGTTTTGCCGTGGCGTAGATTTGCAGTCTCAGGACACTCTTGTTAACTAAGAGACAAGTTAAGCAGGGGAGGTGGTAGCAGATTAGATAGAGCAACGGACGGAGAATCACAAGTACTGTACCTAAGATCCAAGCCCATACCAAATGCCGAGTTTTTCGAGGTGATCTGATAGTTCTCGCTGTTCAAGTTTTCTGGCTACACCGAAATGTCAAGATAATATTACCCCTTATTTCGTCACCAACACATACTGTGACATAGAAAATCCCCGGCTATATTCCACAATGCTGTGAATGACGGTATAACTGCTCACTCTATATAATGACGTGTATAAATAAGGTGTTGTTAATTTGTCATCTAGTGAGGATGAAGAGAAGCAACCAAAATCTTAAAGCTCTATACTCTCTCCACCTCGTATGACACACGTGAAACATCCAATACTTCAAAGATTCACCCTGTAATCTTGAGGCCTCGCAACAACAGTCACAGACAACTGACATCATACCGTCCCATGGTTGATGAACAGTCGTAGACAATAATAATAATAATCCATATTTGGGTGACTCATCTAAACGTTTGACAGCTTCCCTCTGTTCGTTAGTTGAGAAACCTTCCATTAAAAAGGTTAAGTACACTCGTGATACATAATTTCTGAACAGAGTGTGAGGAGCAGAAAGCTTCGAATCGCCTGGTATTGCTCATTTCCCCACCTAGTACACCTGTAGAGGCTGAGTTCGAATGGAGGGTATGTGTGGTGCCTGCCGTTCGTCTCTGGTCAGGGATTACGTATCACGAGTGTACCATATACTAATTTACTACAAGCAGCTACTCACTATTCAAAACAATAACATCCTATTCGAACACGAAATGATTAGTCAGCAATTTGTGAGTTTTCCATATGTGTATTGAAACTATACGGTACTGTACAGTATAATAAATTAAGAGTAACAAGGTATAGACAGGCCCAATTATCCTACAACACCATCCAATGTTTGAAACTATCCCAGAAAATTATATGAACCTGTAGCTGTTGGTACCACACACACACACCACAATCAACACTACACACTCACACACAACACCATAATCAACATCACACACAAACTACAATCAACACCACACACACACACCACCACAATCAACTCCACACACACACACAACACCACACCATACACACCACATTCAACACACACCACAAACCTACTCTGGCTGCCATTCAGGTTTTATATAAATAATTCAACCCGTGGACGTCATTGGTTTTCCAGGCCATGTCATCTTAAATAAGCACTCTACCTTGTGGAAATGAACGGCTACTGATTCCTCCAAAAATATGCCAGGAAACAGAATCTCTCCATATGAGTCTTGACTCTTGTGAGAAGTGTTTTATGGCAGAGTTTGGACGGATTTGTGGAACCCAATAATATGCCTAGAAAAATATTATAACTTCCGAGGACCCTGTGATCGTACACGAGAATTGGAGGCTTCTAATTTCTCCTGACAATGGAAGAAACAAACCCTTTCAATATTAGGTGGCGTTTCGTAACAATGTTTGCAGGACTCGGCGACCTCTGATTTTCTTATTACATCACAATCATGCACCCCACATCACATCTTCCTTATGATTCCTTCTTCATCCCACCCAAAGCACCTGCATGGACGATAGAATTACACAGCTTCTTCCTTAATAGTGAGAAAGATATAGTTATCCAGTGGACCATAACGTACGGTATATACTGCATAGTGTTAATCTTATGTTATCTAGGGCTACAAATAAAGGTATATTGCCTGCCTGTGGTTATGTGGGTAGTATTTTATGGGTTTTAACGCCCCTTCAGCCCCCTTTCAATTCTTCAACTGCCCCTCCCTCTATTTCCTTCGTTTTTTCTGTCTGTGCCACCTCCCTATCACTTTCTCCCTCGCCCTACCGTACATACCTACAGGGACTTCCAGGTCTACTACGGTTTTCTTTAATTCTTCAATTAATCCTACAAGGTAGCCGGGCTCTACTGTAGTTGTTCTATATGGTTGGTATATCCCTTGTCACAGATTTGATGGCCTATGGTTTTGTGTGGTTAGGTTATTTGAGAAGCAGGGAAGGGAAGGGAGGGTCTGTTTCTTAGGTCCAATGAATCGGGGAATAGCCTAAGTAGCCTTCCATTTCGCCTCCAACAGGTGACACCATAAAATTATCTGGCTTTGATCCAACCAAAGAGTATGGAAGGTAAAGAGGGGACACTCGCGACTGCCCCTATGGGGAGAATGTAACAGTGGGTACAGTGGCGCCGCCCGACGGCAAGCGCGTTAAACTACACGTCAACACCAATGAGCAATGCTACTTGTCTTGTTGTTATCACTTATGAAGATTGGAAAAATATTTTTCAATTTACATTATCCACATACATATTATATCAATGTACTTACCTGTAGCGCTTCCTTAGTAATTTCCAGATTTTTTTCTTAAGTAGCCTACATAAAGTAGCCTACATAGGAGTTCTAATTTCCTCTCTCTCTCTCTCTGTATGTATGTATGCATGTATGTCAAATAATAATAATAACAATAATAATAATACGAATACATTTTTATTATTATTCTCTCTCTCTCTCTCTCTCTCTCTCTCTCTCTCTCTCTCTCTCTCTCTCTCTCTCTCTCTCTCTCTCTCTCTCTCTCTCTCTTGTCACATATTTCTCCCTGTCTCTCCCCCCTCTCACATTTTCTCTCCAATTGGCAATTTCTTCCCTCCCTTCCTGTTTGGCTCTCTCTCTCTCTCTCTCTCTCTCTCTCTCTCTCTCTCTCTCTCTGTTTATGTGTTATTCTCTCTCTCTCTCTCTCTCTCTCTCTCTCTCTCTCTCTCTCTCTCTCTCTCTCTCTCTCTCTCTCTCTCTGTGTGTGTGTGTGTGTGTCCACCTTTCCCTCGTATTACTGAAAATAAATTCTCCAAGCAATCCTGATTGAGTCTATTGGTTAGCAAGTAATAGCTCATCCCACAACTGTATCAGACCATTTATGTTCATCTTCCAACCAAGGAAACAAGGCAGTTTACGAGGACCCAATGATTTATTATTAGCGAGCCATGTCAAGCAGCCAGATAGAAATTCCTTGTGACCTGAATTTACACTAAATGCATGTCTCATTTTAACAGCACTGGTACGAGATCCACTATTAAAACAGTTGAATAATTGGTCCTTCTTTTCAACAAAGTCTGCAGTGTACTGTGCTTCTGTTGGTAAAGCATTAAAAGTGCATAGAGTCCATATCGCAGCACAAAACTGCTACCGACCATGCTATTTATCACGCCAGTGACGCCACAACTCGAGTTCTTACGCGCTTCTCACTTGGGGCGCCACCGTCGCTAAAATAACACGGGAGCGGGCAGTGTGTCCCTTCTTTACCTTCCATATTCTTTGATCCAACCACATTACTAAAGGCACCCTGGTCTTGTGGGTTAGGGGGAAGTACAGTGTTGGTAAATCTAAAGCATGCTATTCCTCCAAACTATTCCAAGCAACAGGACACCATAATTTTGTTCATCTGGTCCTGTTTCCTGGCATAGCCTACTTTGGAAGAATCAAGGAGCTCTAATGTACATATGTGTACTATTCCAAGCAAAAGGACGCCATAACTTTTGTTCATCTGCTGCTGTTTCCTGGCAAACTTTTGAGTAATCAAGGCCTTCCAATGTACCAAATGTGTACTATCCCCTTCACTTCAACTTTCTCGGACAATAAAAATCTCCAGTCAAACCCAAACAATCCCAGAGTGCCGTATAACTCTTTTCAAGTTCTTTATTTACCTTTAGTACAAGCCCCAACACTTTGGTGAACGTTGCCGCTAAAGGCCATAAAGTTGTTTGATACATGGGGGGAAATTGATAAGAGTAAATATAGGTAAACTTTTGCAGTAATAACTAATTGTGAATGAGCAAGTTAGGCGCCTTACCCAATGCACCTGGGAATCGATCGAACCTTAGCCGCGGGGATGGTAAGCCAAGTAGCCTAGGTGTCACTTAGTCAGATAAACAGAGAGATATACAGTACAGTTTGTCAGTAATCGAGAGTTTTTCTATCATTGTAAAGATGGAATGGTATTGAGAGGTTTGAAAGTTGAGAGTGAATGTTGTTGAGTTGAATTGTGGAGATGGAATGTTGCCGAGAGGTTGAATTACAGAGAGTGAATGTTGTTGACAGGGATAAGGCTGAATTGCTGAGAGAAAATGTTAGAGAGAGGGATGAAAATTGAGAGGGAATGTTGCTGAGATGTTAAAAGGCAAAACTGCTGAGAGGGAATGTTAGAGTGAGGGTTGAAAGTTGAGAGGGCATGACGCTGAGAGGGTTGAAGGCCGAATCGTTGAGAGGGAATGTTAGGGAGAGGATTGAAAGTTGAAAGGGTTGAAGGCCGAATCGTTGAGAGGGAATGCTAGAGTGAGGATTGAAAGATAAGAGGGAATCTTGTTGAGAGGGTTGAATGAGACAGCACCAGACGACTTACACAGCAAAATGCAAATAACAACATGACCAACAAAATGACTAGTCTAGCCTACACACTATACACACAACTGGTCAACTCTGGAACACTCTACAGTAGGCTACCTTCATCCAGCTTTACCCATTAGCCTACTACAACTTAAGCTCCTTCAAACTGGACGTGATTCTGGACCTAACTTTTTTTCTTTTTCATTGAACAGGTGACGAAATTAAGGGACCCAGTGATTTAGTCAGAAAAATGGAGGTAAATGAGTCCTTCAAATATTGCCACGAAACACCACCTATAGGGAAGAAGCTTGTTTCGTGGCATGATCAGGAGGAATAAGAAGCCAACAATTCTCATACACGATCACAGGAACCTTAAGCAGGATTCTTCCCTTACGTCTCGCCTTTCACAATTTATATAGAAAAAACATATGACGCACATATAACAGCCTTAAATAATAATTAAACAAGTTAGACGTAACTATTTGACGCACAGCTAATACATCCTACACTGTGACGCACGCTAAGCTTAGACCTATCTTGACGTATAGTTAAATAGACCTTCCAAAATTCTAAGCCAAGAGTGTACTATTGACCACAAGAATTCGTATACACGCTGTTGTTTTCGCGGGTTTTCAACATAAAGATAATGTAAGACTACGAAACCACAATACAACATTATTCGGTATGTTGTTTTGGAATTACCGAATCACTTGCTAAACCATTCACTGCAGTACTTCCAGAATAATGACCTTTCTTTCTATATAACCTGTTTAAGAATTCCTGTGGCCAACCATATCATACATGTGTTGTTGTGCGGTATCAGTATTGTAAGCGCACCGAGTCTCGGAGGAATTCTGCATGGTATCACAGGGAGGGATTCACGTCTGAGAGGATTATTACAACGCCAGGGGGATTTTGCTCACTAATCTGGGAGAAGAGTTGATGATATATTTTTGCCAAAGACTTGCCTCACCACATAGGTATAAGAGGGTTTATTGGAGAACTATTGATTCCTCCAAACTAGGCTAGGAAACGAATCTTCTCTATGATACTTGTAGAGGCTCTATTTTGTAACATTAAGTGGAGAAACCAATACTCGTCTACATATACAATGACCCCTTAAAGTCTCTTCCGATCTCTCTCTCCCAGTAGCCTACAGTCCTGAGGAGATAGACGGGCTACACTTACTTGATCATCCCTAACCATAAACTCTAGGTTATTGTTAGTGTCTACACCACATTTGTTTTTGTTTGTTTGTGTATATTTGTTTGGTACCGGTTCTCTCCTCTATTTTCTAGGCTTTCCGGTAACCATAAGGCAATCCAATACAAATTTCACCAAATATTTACATAAATCCGTGCTAGTATTATGCAACTTATACACGTTGGAGTATACGCGAAACGTACCGGGATTGAAAAATAATAATATTGGTGTATTTTCGCCAGGGAAAAAAAATAAACGGAATATATATAGACTCGTGCCTCCCGCTCACCAGTTCGTGAGGATGATGTGAGATTTGTGTAGATAAGTTTGTCCTGAAAGTAAAAGAACAACAGACAGCTTATAACGCTTTATGGGAAGTGTTTCGTGGCATAGTTTGGAGAAATCAGATCTTCCAAATCACCAACAAGAGACTCTCCACTTAATGCCTTTGTAGAACCTAGTAACTGTGTGTGTGTAACTATCAACATTGTCACTCAGCCATCAGTTTGCGACTGTATTATTGGTTGGCCACAGGAATTCGTACACACGCTATTATTTTCGAGGGTTTACAACATGTAGAAAATTTAAGACTACGTGACTGCAAAAGAATATTATTATTGTTTGTTGTTTTGCATTTGGTGTGTTATATTCAACAACCTTCTAGAAAGTGACAATGCATTACTGGAAAATGCTCTATAAAAGTGTGTCGCACTACAACACATATTTCCTTCGTCCACCACGTTACATTTTCTGGTCACATTTGTTCTCATCATGCAGCTTAGCGGGTGTCCTCTCCTCTACAATTTTGATAACAGGTTGGATGAAGGAGGATGACTTAGACTGCCCCAAAGACAATGAAGAATAGCCCAGAATAACCCCAGAAATTGCCCTAGTCCTGATTATGGACTAATTAGGTAGGCTAGGTTAATTAAGTACACTTTTGGTACCAAAGAGTGCCTTGATTCCTCCGAAGTATGCCAGGAAACAGGACCAGATGAACAATAATAATGCTTGGAATAGTTTAGAGGAATTATTTACTCCAGATTTACCAAAAATGTACTATTGTACTATCCCCTTACAACTCAGGCTCCATAGAGGTTAGTCATAGTCTCGTACAGATGTTTCCTCATTCTCGTCAAGCCTCCGTTGGTTTGTAATGTCTGTCTTGCACCTTCCAGGCTCCCTCGTGCTTGGAAAAGAGATGAGAATGCAAAACACACGACTGAGGAAACTGAAATATACCAGTACTGAAGAAATTAAATACGGAGGGCTTACAATCTTATAAAATGAATCTCCAAACACGTGTTATGTCATCTGGGTCTCCTATAATATACGGTATATCAACGGTACGGATACTAGCGACTAAGACTGAACATGTGTTGGAAGCACCTATAGCTCCAATGGACCACCACGAATTTTTGTATTCAGGTGTTCATACACTGCTGCCAGCCTTGGTTGGTAACACCGGGTGAGGTCACCCGTCATGTGGTGTACAGTCATTAACAAAAGTCCGATTGGTGCTCCAGCTCCCAGTCACATGCTATTTATGAGCTGTTGAGTATGGGCAATATGTATGAATATTAGGTTACATAATAGTCCATTTTGTAATGGACATCTGGTGATAACGAACACGACGACTTTAGTCCAAACGTGTAAAACTTAGTTCACAGTTTCTGATGCACTGTAGCTATGGATGTGGAAGGAAGGTGGACCGTGGAGAGCTCGGTGCACTACCTATTTTTAGACGATTTTTTACTTCGTGGAAGCTAATTATTTGGTCTCGCTTGGAATCACACTGCTTTGCTACCGTTACTACCTGTGTGTTGGTGGTGGTGGTGGTGGGGGAGGGGGTATTAGTGACCTGCCATTTAATTGAAGGAAACGTTATATTCGGGGATAAGAACAGATATAGATTCCACCAATCTATGCTATAATAGAGATCATCCACTTGTGTCCTTAACGTAAGAATTAGGGTTGATTCACACTATGCCTGCACGTAAACGGACCTTAACCTGACCTTCACCTCACCGTCATCGGATGAAAACAGCATGCCTATTCACACTGCACCGTCTGGGCTCCAGCAGACACCACCACGGAATGTACAGTTGCAGATTCCCAGAATAAACTGATTCCAGCAATGTTAACTTTGTAGTGTGGTTCTATAGGTTAATTTTCATACTGCTAACAGTTTATGGTTTAACTATAATATATATATATATATATATATATATATATATATATATATATATATATATATATATATATATATATATATATATATATATATATACTGATATGTCAAATACAGCCTGTCTGACTAGAACAAAAATCAAATATAATATCAGATACCTGATTATTTTAATTCGTGTCTAATTTCAGACCACACCATATCCTATTTCATATTGTTGCTATAGTCGCTGTGGGACAAGTCTTAAAGACACTTGTGGTTCTACATAAGTGAAATCAACTTTTCCTCTTCCATCTATTAATAACGGTGCCATCTCGACTAATGCAGCTCAGCTACTGGACTGGTGCTGGCTTGGTTGGTAGCCGTGCTGATCACATGTTCCCACTCTCCAGCACGTACAGGATCCGGACCTGAACGTTTCCGGACAGACACATCAAAATATTCTCGCCGAGAAGCAAGACCGACCGTCAACTGTCGGTAACGGTCCGTACAGGTGAGGTGTAGGTCCGATGTAGTGTGAATGCAACAATGGTTATACCATTGAATGATATTTTGTTGGTCCGGAACGGTATTTTACGTGTCGGTAAAGTTACGTATTGTGTGAATCAGCCCTTAAGAGTGCACTGGGCTGTCACGGTCGGTCAGTCAGTCACGGTCCAATATTGTTTTGTTTCTGGTATGATGAACTTTAATATAAACAATAATGTAATGAATAAGACATATGATTGTTTCTTCTCATGTACTTTATAAACCAAGATAATAATGACCATGAGAAAGAGTCACGTCTCATTCCCAATATTATTCTCAAAACTGACCATCATACAACTGAGGCGACGGAACTTTTGAAGTAGCCTAACACGAATAAATACTAACTGTTTGTATATCCCGCTTCATTTCACAGCACGTCCCACATTGCAGACCACCAAATGTTTTCCTAGGCTTCTATTATTTACCGTATTACCATACAGACTACGTGCTGTTTTGGCTCTGTGTTAAATGATGAGTTATAAAATTATGTTAGCGTAATAATATTGAGGGATATTTTTGCCTTGTCAGTGACGATGAATACAGTAATATTATTCAGACGTCATTTCACTCAAGGGTGCTGCCAAGAACTGGGCCAACATGCCTTCTTCAAATTCTTATGGGGGCAATACACTTTTGGTACATTAGAGTGTGTTGAATCCTCCAATTTATATCAGGAAATAGGACCAGGTTAAAACAAATTTTGTTTGGAATAGTTTGGAGGAATAGTTTGCTCCATATTTACGAACACTTTACTATCCCTTAAATTCTTGTGTTCTTATATACACGTAAATTGTGTCTGGACGTTAACTGTGCGATACAACTTTCCAATGCAATAATGTATGGTCATTTTGGTCTTCAATTTGAACAGGTTTCATGTAAATAACATACACACACACACTCAGGTATCATGTCCATGCTCATAATTAAGTTCATGTGACACACACACATCCACATTTCGTCGTGCGCCAAATTATGTGTGCATAATCTAATGATTTTATTATGTTTGTTCAATTATTGTTGGACATAAAAACGACACCAGTATAAAATAAATATGAAGAATTACTCCCGTACAGCAACGACAATCTATAGCTACCATCGGTATAAGAACTGACAGTGTACAACATTATAATGTCTGGTGCACCTAACATCACCAAGTGGAACTAAACTTTTGACAATTATTTGAGGAATCTGTAACTGTTCTTATCCCCGAATATAACGATTCCTTTAATTAAATGGCAGGTCACTAACACCCCCCCTATAAGATGTTTGTTCCCACCTCCATATATATATATATATATATATATATATATATATATATATATATATATATATATATATATATATATATATTTATATATATATATATATTTTTTTTTTTTTTTTTTTTTTTTTTTTTTTGGTGATCCAAACTCGTTAATTCTGGACAACGTTACTGGTAAGTGTAAAGTGAAATATTTCCTCAACTACATAGCGTAGAAATCTTAATAATTCAGACTTGAACTGGAGGATTAATTAACACCACCATGGTGTGAGCGACTAAGAGGCGACTGTACAAAATAATTCATGCTTTGCCACTGCAGCACTAGAATGTATAGTGCACTATGATGCAAAACACACACACACATACATACACACACATCTGGTACTCACTGTGCGGCTAGACTAGTAGGTTACCAACTGTCAGACTGCACTACCTACCTAGCCTAGCCTACTTAGTGACTGATAGACTGTCAACAAGTACAAACCGACAAATAGGTCAGCCATAGCACCCTAGCAAGTCACTCCAGTCACACACATAATCATCCGAGCTTGAAATGTGGAACGGTGAGAGTGAGAATATCATACAACTACCTCCCTCCACCATCATCATCATCTCCTCCTCCTCCCTTACACAGTATAACAACCAACCACTATTTTTATACACCAGCTCTTAGTGGATTAGACAACCATACAACATCACTCATAAACACTCGCCTCCTACAATCACTGTCTCTTCTGGAGTCGATACTCACCTTTTCCTAGAGATGAAAAGTTGGGAAGCGTCAAGGGAACGAACGAGAAAAGAGGCGAGTGATCCTTACACTTTCACTTCCAATCGACCACTGGCAAGGTAAGGGTTGCCAGGTCTGCTTGACGAAATTTCCCCAACTTCAACATCAGAATTTCCCTTTTTACCTCAAAATTCCCTGTTTACTCTTGAAGATAGTCACACATTTACCATCTTGATATTTGGTCTGGTAGAAATTTCCCCATTTACTCTTGAACAATCTGTATATAATTTCTCCATTGATAACTCTAATTCCCCATGTCTATAAAAAATTCCCCATACTTGGCAACACTGGGCAAGGTAAGGGTTGGATGCAGACGACACAGTAGGGCCACGCGCTCCTCTCAGGCGGCACTGCGCACACGCCCTCCTTACTTCCTTCTCTCCTTCTCTCACACACTGGACTTGTCTCGCAATTGTACGGGCATCACTTGGGAAATAAACAGTTTAAATACCCTTAAAACAACCTTATTCAATGGTGTTCTCGTCACCTCCCATTCCCACTTCTCTAGTACGATAGACGTAACCAGCTTCAAACGTCAGAAAACTGTCAAAGTCCAAAATATTATTAAGAAAATGACAAGGAATTTGACGAATCTCTTCGTGTGAGCGTTATATAACAGTACATTCCGTTAGGCAATACAGTACCATAAATCTCGTGGGGTTTTTCCCCCTCTCCATCTTTAAAAGACCGAAGTCCTTTGCTACACGATGCAAGAGTCCTGTGGCAGTACAGTAGGGGAACTAAACGTATTTCCTGAAATTCGTATGACCCAAGTACATACCAATTTCACACGATGTTGAACTGTAGGCCTAAGCACTCGAAAAAAACCCAAACTTAAGTAACCGGTTTATATAAGGATAACTGAACTGCTTAGCGATAATGGTTACTCCAGCCAGTAATCATTAGATAGAAACAGGACCAGATGAACAAATATAATGGTGTCCTGTTGCTCGAAATAGTTTGGAGGAATCAGTTGCTCCAGATTTACCAACACTATAGTATCCCCTAAAGGTATATACAGAACAATCGAATACCTGTACGTACCACATCATCTTCTACATCGCGTATTATTTATTATTCTTGCATGTGACCGGTACGTAGTTCAGCGCTTTGGCTTATTAGGTTAGGGACCCCGTGATCGTGTATGAGACTTAGTGGCTTCTGATTCCTCATGACTATGTCACGAAACAAGCTCCTTCAATGTAGGTGATGTTTCGTGGCAATATTTGAAGGACTCACTAACCTCCAATTTTCTGTCTACATCACGGGGCCCCTAAGTTATGTAGACACCCTTTCTCCTGCATCACCTCCTATACTCAGGGAAAATTTCGGCAGTTCCCAAGCTTAAGCTAAATTTAATTCACGTTGTATTTATAAACTGCAGAGGCCTCTTTGGATCATCAGCCAAGCACAAGCTCTGACAGGAACGTCATCATAGAAGCATATCCACTGTATACTTCTTGTTTTCATGTATTTACTCTTCCAAGGAATAAGCTCTGGCGTTTGTGTGAGTTTGTTGGTGATAGAGAGGTGGAACAGCAAGCACGAAGGAAATAAAAGTAACAGAGGAACAGGTGAAGAATTGAAAGGAGATGAAGGGCTGCCAAACCCCACATCACCTCAGGCAGTACTACACCTATACGGAGAGATTATTATTACAATGGGAACTAGCTACGAAGAGAGAGAGAGAGAGAGAGAGAGAGAGATCATAATGACCAAGACCAATTATTGGTCTTGATAATGACAGCCAAGTGCTACGAGTTCCTGAATGACCCAATACAAGTGTTGAGGTATGATTGTACAGGCTCACAGGCCACGTTACAAGCCTTGGAATTTTTGTGTGTTCATATTATTATCTTATTGTAGTATAAATTGTAAGAAAATACCCTTTGACGCCAACCTCCGCTCAAACCGTACAAATATTGTTAAAAAAATTTGTTCTAGAGAAGAGAGTTTGTGTTTTTATGTGTCCTCATGTGCATTTGGAAAGGTTTAGACTCAATGAGGTGGAGTCATGAGGAAGAGTGAGGTTTGAAGAACACGTGAGGGTGAAAGGAATGTGTGAGAGGCGGGACAGTTGCCGGTAAAAGTTTCGTTACACATAAAGGTGTCTCCAGAAAATTATTATCCCTTGTTTTCATAATTATATTCTATTGATAATTTTGCTTGATAAATGAGTTCCTGCTTGTAACCAACAATATCCTGCTGCTAAACTCTGTAAAAAATAATCTAATCCAGCTCACTTTTCGAGGGAAGTTGTCACCCTAATTTGTATAATATATACTTTTCAGACAACTGTATCAGGGTAGGAGGAAGTGTGAAACATTTGAAACATTTATTTATAGCAATCAGTTATACAAAATTACAAAAAATATAAGTATAAGCATAGAAAACATTTAGCATGTACAACTAATGCTAGCCTATATAAAGCGATGCTTTTCAGGCAAAATTTAGTTTTTGCTGACAGTAAATAACTGAGCAGCATAAACAATAATTACAGTAATGATGATAATGACAATGTTAATTAACTATTACTAAAATCTAAACGCTTAATACTAAATACAAGAAAGATAAGACAATATGATAATGATACAGAATCTGTTATTGAACATGTGTTAGTAAATAGGTACCATATATGCTGGATGAATATAAATATACATGTACATATAAAAAAGATTAAGTTGGTCAATAGCTCATTATAATACTACTTTTTAATCAGCTTTTGAATGAGAGAAGCATCTGAGACATTTATTCATGGCTATCAGCAGTTATACAATATAAAGAAAAGTAGAAATATAGTAAACTTTAAACAAGATACTTAAACCATACAAATAATACAACCATCCATATACATACAAACATACTCATGTAAATATAAAGAAAGAGTAAGTTGGTTAATAACTCATGATATTGTTTTTTAATTTGCTTTTGAATGTGTAAAGGGAGGGAGCATCCTGAATTTGTGTAGGAATAGAATTCCATATTACAGGACCCAGCCGATAAGTAGTGGAATGTTGAAATTTTGAAAGGCGATGAATAGGCAAGTTTAGGTTATCTCGGTGACGAGTACTATAATTATGAGATGGGCGGAGGTCATGCATTTCATTCTTATTTTGATACATGAGTGTAGCTATTTCCAGTTTAGTTATATCGTCTAGCTTTAAGATTTTTAATTCTTTGAAGAGTGGACTGGTATGTGCTAAGTAATCGCTATTGGTAATAATTCTTACGATTTTTTCGAGCTGCAATCTTTTAAAGGTGTTAGATAGGTCGTGTTTATTGTACACCAAATGGGGTTACAATAGGTAATTAATGAATAGATGTGAGCATAATATATTGACTTTAGTACATTTTGAGGCATGAGATCCTTTATCTGATAAAGTAGAGCAATGTGTCTTGATATTTTCAGTGTAAGGTTATGCATGTGATATTTGAATGATAATGAATCATCATAATCTACACCAAGAAATCTTATTCTATTTGTTTTAGAGATGATTTCATTGTTGATTTTTAAATTAATAACATTAGTTGTTTTTTTGGTAGTGAATAGCATAAAGTAAGTTTTCTTAATATTAATTGTAAGTCTGTTACATAGGCACCATCTGTAGAGTTTGTCAAGTTCGTGATTTGCATTTTGTACAAGCTGATCCTGGTTTGGACCTGAATGTTACGTAAAGTGTCATGTCATCGGCGAAAAAGATAGTTTTAGCTTCAGAGAAAAGATCTGATATATCATGGATATATATCAGAAACAAAATTGGCCCTAGAACACTTCCTTGAGGAACACCAAGGTTTACAGTGGTAATAGGTGAGTTTTCTCCTCTAAATACAGTATATTGAAATCTATCCGTTAGGTAATTTTTAAACCAAGAGAGTATTGGGCCTCTGATTCCGTAGTGGTGCATTTTACTAATAAGGATCTTATGATTAACTGTGTCAAAGGCTTTAGCAAAATCAATAAATATGGATAAGAGAGGGAGTTTTTTGTCAATTGCAGAAAGTACATCATTGGAAAATACGTTTAATGCTTTAAAAGTGTTGCAGTTCCGTCTAAAGACGTATTGAGAAGGATTTAATATATTTTTAGTTTCTAGATAGTTCATTAGATAAATTTTCATTAATGTTTCAAATATTTTAGAGAAAACTGAAAGTTGTGATAATGGTCTATAATTTCTAGGGTCATCATCCGGGCCAGGTTTTGTGGATAGGTGTGATTCTTGCAGTCTTCAATAGTGATGGAAAAATTCCAGTCGCTACAGATTGATTAAAAAGTATAGCTAACGGGATTGAAATCAAATTTGAATTCCTTTTAATAACAGGGGTTGATATATCATTGATACCTGAATTTTTATTCATTAATGACCTAATTACTATAGTCACATCAAAAGGAGTAACAATAGTGCACATCATAGAATGTGGGAAATTACCGTCAAGATAGTCTTTCGGATTCTTATTTGTATTTGAAAGGTTTCTGTCAAGCTCAGGAGCAATAGTGGAAAAATAGTTACTGAAGGCTTCTGATATATCTGAAGGATCACTTAATATTGAATTGTTGTACTGCAAGGACCTAATGTTGTTTAATTTTTTGGTATTACCTTTTAATTCACTAATTGTTTGCCAAATCTTTTGGGCATTATTATGAAAATTTGTAAATATTTGGAAATCATGGTTCAATTTGGCAGCCCGAATAATTTGAGTGAGGTGATTTCTATATTGCTTAAAGGCCTCATGTGAAACTGTTCCAAGCTTATACATTTTAAACAAATTGCATTTATGTTTAATAGATTTAAGTATTCCACTTGTAAGCCATGCATTGTGGAGCCTTTTCATAGTAACATATTTTGTTTTAATTGGGAAACTTTTATTGTAACATTCATATATTTTTTTAAGAAAAAGATTGAAGTTATCATAAGTATCTTCTAACTTAAGTAGTGAGGGAGAAGGAACAACATATGAGAATGTAGAGAGTGTGGAGGAGAAAGAAACTGTTGGGGTGTGGGGAGAGTAAGGTAGGTAGGAGTTGTAAGGGTATGACAGTGTGGGGGATAAGAAAGAAAGTTAGTTTTCAAGGGGTGGAGAGGTTCTAGCGCCACTGCAGGACCTTCGACAGGCAAGGGGTCCAGCCAGCTCCTAGATTATTTGAGCCTTTAGTGGGGTCATTGTTGTTAGAGAGTTGGGTCCCCAACTGTAGGCGCGTGAATATCTGTGTTCATAGGAGGCTTGAAACTAGCTGTAGCTGTCTGCTCATTTATTTCCTCATCAGCCACAATTAGTCGTTTCTGCAAATCCATTGATTCCTCAGACTACAAACAATTTAAAGACTGACTAAGTCCAATATACATGTTCCTAAAAGAAACCCACCAAGCATACTTCAGCCCGAAATACTTAACAAAACACCTACTCCAATACACACTCGTGTCACAAATCAATAATCCTACATTGTCTTTTCATTATGAACACTTAAACCCAACAGAATGTGTATGAATTCTTGTGGCCAATAGCACATCAACTAATAAATGTTTACTTAATTCCCAATTTTAATCAACGCTTATTTGCCACTTATCAAAATTATTAATAATCCAAACCTACTCATATTGTATACGAAAATACATGGGCAACACAAACTCTCGAACGAAAATATCTTGATTATGTAACACTTCCTAGCACAACAATATTACAATAACATAAAAATTCATATAATACATACCAAGACATTACATCCTTATAATACGTGTACACAGATCGCCCTCTCTACCGGCAGGCACTAACTCCAAACACAGGTCCATTAAATTCCAAATTCAGCTGTCTGCTGGTACCTTATTTCCTGACTGACTGCCGGCTTCCAGAGAAGCGTCCACATCAGGTGTGGTGAACCACCCAAACCGTCCATGGTGAACAACATGAGGTGTGGTGGATCACCAAACCCATGGTGAATCACTTGGGTTTCGTAAATGAAGCCCCTTATAAACACTGGCCTATAGCCATATACAATAATTACTGATCGCTGCCTGCGATCACACCAACCTTCACTCCCTTCCATGTAGGGGATACGAAGCGAGTTTATAGGACATTTTAATATACGATAAGTTTCAGTTGTACAGTATAGAGAGGCATTTCCATTTGTCGGGCTATGATACTTTTGGTCATACATGCATGGCACTGTTTCCACTTAGCGTTGCCAATGACAAACCAAACAGAAATTTGAATCCCGAGTGATGAGTCAACATGAGTATAAAACATTTATTCCCCATAGTTCTCCTTAAAATTCCCCCTTTACCTTCCCATTCTCTCTCAATCCCCCATTGTCTCCCTCCCCCTGCCCTTCGCCTTCATCCTAACAACACTCCCACTCTCCTTAAGATATAAATGTTTCCTATCCTATTCATTCCTGGTTCGGTATTCAAATTTGTGAGTGAGCCAAGTTAGCATTACTACCGTGTACTGCAACACGGGAGTGGAACCAACTATACCAACCATTAGCATTACTACTGTATAGGTGGCAACACGGGAGTGGAACCAACTATACCAACCATTAGCATTACTATAGTATAGGTGGTAACAGGAGTGGAACCAACTATACCAACCATTAGCATTACTATAGTATAGGTGGTAACAGGAGTGGAACCAACTATACCAACCATTAGCATTACTACTGTATAGGTGGCAACACGGGAGTGGAACCAACTATATACTAACCAACCAACCAACCCTGCATGGATCTGAAATCTTACAAGAGCAGCGGTGAAGACCCAACACTTCCTAGTGCTGTGAGACCGTACAGGTGCTCACACGCATATATATATATATATATACTCACTGATTCAAAGATATGTATGATAAAATGAAATTTTTACTGATAGGTGTAAACGTGTTTTTTATCTCTGACGGGAGGAAGAATTAGGCATGTACCCGGTGAACAAGAAACACAATTTAAAAATTGTAATTTTATTATCATTCAATATCAGTGGCAACTACAGATATACAAATGGAATACACAAGATAATATGTAAGATTTGGAGTTCCTTTGTAGCATCCTCTGGCGGTGATTGATAGGGGATAGACGGGTGTCTGCTCTCCTACCAACTAATCCATTTGACATGCAGGTATCCGTGGGTGTGTATGGAGGTCCTTGTTCCAATTTTTCTTCTCCAGCCGAGTTGGCGAGGAAGTGGGAGGGGCAGGTTATCTCTCTGTGATTCTTGTTGGTGTGTCTCGTCACGGCTTGGTGTCGACAGAGTGCCTCTTCCTTTTCTCTCGTCTCGATTACTTTTGTGACTTCAGTGACTGGGGTGTGTTCTTCTCAACCTTTACTACCACACTCTTGACCTTGGGGACTGGAGTGGTGGACAGCTTGGGGAGAAAGGCTAGACGTATGGAGGTGACAGGAGTGGTAACAGGAGCTTGCTTATTGAGAGACGAATTGTCTGTCTCTGCTTTTGGCTTCTTGTCGTCCTCCTGACGTAGCTCATTGACAGCTCAATGACTGCTAATAATCGGTGATTATCAGGGTTTCGACAAGTTTTCATATCCAATATATGCAGTTGTGTTTGGTAACACCTGTTTATTTGACTCTATACTGTCTAACCAACGATGCTCTATAAAACCTCAACTGGTGGAGGAGGATTTGGTACTGATAAAAAAGTGTGTACGGTAGTAATACATAATTATCACTTCTGTTATCAAGTCTTTTGCTTTCTCTCCAGCTGGCTCTATGTATGTGTGTGTGTGTGTGTGTGTGTGCACACTAACAAAATTACAACCACATACAGGGTTTCTCCATCCTGGAGAGAGTGTGTGTGTGGGTAGCAATGACAGATGCCAAGTAGAGGAACGACACTACGACAGATATGGCGCTCCCGACTAAATAGTCACAAAAGACTGACTATGGCCACTACCACCATCCCTCTACTCTGGAAACGGTAAAGTAGCTTCATTAACAAGGAAGTTATGTCTACCCACCCAGGACACTGTGGCTGGCATCCATGGCAGGATGTAATTGACAATGTCCCTCTAGTGGGAAGCCCGACATTTCCTGGCCAATACTTCCTATTTAGGGGCTAGACTAACCCAAAGCGGTCTGGAAGAAGCAGCTCGAGGAACTTCAGCCTCAACCCTAGTGGAATTTGCCCAACACGATTCTCAGAGAAGAGCAGCAAGAAGCGCTCTCATCTGAGGGAATCAGAAGATTTTAGCAAAAGGTAGACTGAAGTAAACACCGAGAGGTTAGATGAGCACAAAGCACCCTTACCAGAGACAGTACAAGGCATAACTACTTCTCGTCAGATGACGGTAGCGGTTTGCACTGTGTTTCGTATACTCCAGCAGGTAGCAAGTCATACTCACCCAACAGGCCACAGACACTGACACCCTTCCAGTCCTACAAGTGCGGCCCAATACTGTTGTTCTGCCTCACTCTGCTATTTTCCCGACACCAGGCTACAGGACAAGATACCGTTGAGCTCTTCAGACTTACCTGATGGAACTCCTTCCCCCTACTCCATCGACACCTAGCTAGCATCTGCCTCGCAGGTGCCACCAGGAATGAAGGGAGTTTAATTAGTAACTGTCCATAAGAAAGACGACCACAGAAGTCTATTGAAGTTCATCAAGACCACCATATTTTCTGTGCTAATCCACAATGATTCAAGGATAACTTGTACTACTTTACCACTAGTGTCATATAAATCATACTGCTATTCAAAGACTACTTTATGTGTTCTGTTTACCTACTTATATATTATGTGTATGTTCTAGCTGATTCATCTCTACACATCTGGATAAAGAAACCCAGCATCCATTGCTGTAGGGAAGCTAACATAAATATAATACACATCATTACACTGGTATAGCCCTCGCTGGTTCTGGAAACAGTGTGAATATCTCATTTTTACACAGATAAACCAACGATACAACAGCAAGATGACTGCAAAATCACACATTCTCATCCCCAAATACGAACCATAGGCCTACCTATTTGACATCAATACATACCTAGAGATGTTTAAATCAGTGTTATGTATTCACAAAACATATTAAATTAGAGTTTGCATTTGTTCGTATGTTTGCATTACTGACTGTACCACAGTGTTTCAGGCTCATTTCGAAGCAATGAATGGTTTTCCTATTCTGTTAGTATATAAACTTATGATTTCGGCGCAGTGACTAATCCTAGCTAGTCCTTCACATGAATGAAAGAAAATTGACTTTTGTGAATACGGACGGACCATCTCATCCCAAGACAAGACCATGGGTAACACACATTTTATTATATGCATTCATTATACTCCTTGTGAAAACAGTAATGTATCATAATTTATGTAGCCTGTATTTAATTGGGTTAGGACAGTGGTTCTCAACCTGGGTGCCATAGACCCCAAGGGGTCCATGGCAAGAATTTAGGGGGGGAATGGCGGGCTTTCACAAATTATACAATTCTTGCCATGGACAAAAAAAAAAAAAAAACTTGCATCACTCTGTCCTGGCAGAAAACTTAAATAAAGCAAGTGTTCTCTTCATCAACATTTTGTTTTTATTTTATTTAAGCCTTTTTTTATTGGCGGGGTGGGATTTGGGAAAATGTGCAGGGGAGCCACATGAATGTTGAGAATTCATGAAGGGGGAAATGGACTGAAAAAGGTTGAGAACCACCGGGTTAGGACGTGTAGGCCTACAACTTACCTAGTTTCGTGAGGACAGTAATGTAACCTATTCTATTGTTTCATCCCTGCTTTTAATGAGCCCTTGCGATATGCACTAAAAATTATGTAGTTGCCAAATGTCGCTGTGTCTAAAACGTAGTCAAAATGGAATTAAAGTTTGAATCACCCACCACATTGAAACAATAATGGTGCCCCGTTCGTGGCCTACTACTGACTATTTATATCGTTCTGTAAGGATGATGATGTCATATAAATACATACATCAATAATTACCAGTTATCATTTTAAGTTAGAATGAAGCCTACAACTCTACAACAGTACACGATACCACACACAAATACTATCATCTCTTACACCCTGCCCACCCCAAACCAGCCTCAAAAAACACATCCACACTCAAATCACCCACCATTCCATCAAAAAACTTAAAAACAACACCCTGCTGCATGCACGACCCCCTGACATCCACCCATCAGAATCCTCCCTACCCCGCGAAGATAGAGCTCACCTGGCCAGGTTGAGAAGCGGCCACCATCTGGCTCTTCTAACATATCAAAAGAAACTAGACAGAGCCATCACAGATACCTGCCCAGGATGCAACACAGCACCCCATTCTATCAAACACATCATGGAAGACTGCAACGAACACAACGACACTCGCCAACAACACAAGATACACTCACTGAGGGCACTGTGGGAAAGCCCGGTTCAAGCCATAGCCTTCCTCAAGAACTCGGGGCTGTTCGGCCAGACAGCTTGAGGAACTTCAACAACAACAACAACAACTCTACGTTTCGAGTTAGGCCTTAGAGATACAGGAATTAAAAAATCAGCAGCATTCAGAAACTTGACAGGCAGACAGACAGGATACAGCTGGGCTTTCGCTTTTAAGAAAATGATCTAATTTGAGGTAATCTAAGGTACAGGTTAAGGTAATGAAATTTTTAAGGAAATTCTAAGGTAATCTAAAGAAGCATCCAGACAATGTGCAAGGAAATATCGATACTTTTAATTTTTTTTAGGAACATTGCATGCAAAGTATTATGCAAGTTACGTGACTGTAGATATTTAATTTTCAGTGATGTTGAAAAGTCGTCCTAATACCGTGTCTAGTTTCTTTAACAATGTTAACAAAATGTCTACACATCCGATTATATTTTATCCTTCTAGCCGGATGTGGTAACACTGCACGATCTTAGCCAAGAACACATCAGGGTATTATTACAGAATAACTGGGTTTTTGGCTAGGATCGCGCAGTGTTACCACATTTGGCTAGGTCCCGGAAAATTTGCCCCAGTCACTTTATGATAGTTTACACTGGTTATATCCCGGTAGTTTACCCAGGTTAGGTCCCGGTAGTTTGCCCAGGTTAGGTCCCGGTAGTCTGATGTGGTCTAGGTTAGGTTAGGTCAGACTAATTTCCAAATTATGTTTGTAAAACGGGGCATATCTCGAAAACGGGGCATCTCCGAGAGAAACACCATAGATGAAAAGTGTCTTAGAATGGTCCAAAATAGTGGGTAATGATACTAAAATATATAATATAGTGAACCCAGTTCTTCTGTAAATTTACCCACAGCAGTACTTCTGTAATAATACCATAAATAATACCTCTTTATAAACCTACAAGTGAGTCTCGCATGAATAACTACTGAATTTAAATGTCAATCTTTCCTTTCCTGTTGACATTCACTTGTGTTGTTGTGTTGTTGAAGTGGTAACACTGTTATGTCGACATTCACTTGTCTTATGTTCAGTGTTACCAACACTGTGGTTACCAAATGTGGAGAAATTAGAGATTTCAATGGGAAAGTTGTTTAAGAGTAAATGGGGAAGTTTCTACCAGACGAAATATAAAGAAGATGGTAAATATATGATTATATTCAAGAGTAAACAAGGAATTATATTGCGGTGAAAAGGGAAATTTAAATGTTGAAGTTGGGGAAATTTCGTGAGGTAGACCTGGCAACACTGCTCACTTATTGTGTTGTGGTTGGTGTTTAAATCATTAAATGGTCAAGGTTCACTCAGTAGTACTTGACTTTTTCATTTATCAGCTCAAGTTGAAGTGGTGAGGAATACAGCAGAGATAATCATAATCATTGACGGCATTTCTAAAAGGTTGGTTATTTACTTGACATGTGATAATAGTATTTTTTGTACAGGGATATTGAGATGACATATAATATTACGATGGTATTGGGATTTAATTAATTTCCTTCATTTAAATTTTAGCTGAAACTGTAATTTTACCTGTTTTTTGCCATAAATTTATGTACAAGGATATCAAGATGACATTTAATATTACGATAGTATTGGCATTTAATTGACATCCTTCATTTAAAATTTTGCTGAAACTGCAATTCTACCTGTTTTTGCCATGAATTTTTAATATTTTGCAGATCACAATGGCGACCTCTGAGATGCCATCAACAGACCGAGAAAATGCAGGCACAGCAAACATTAAAAGCAAGAACAAAATGGCAAACCTACGAGGCTTGAGTAATGCTGGTAATATTTTAATTAAGCATTTGCCTTTGTAATTATATTGAATCATCTTGGATGCCATTATTTGATTGTTTTTATTATTACCGTATATCTTTTGGTTGGTCAATCTTGGAGAAAAGCGTGGGATATCATACAGGAGTTTTTGAGTGTGGGGAAAACTTATAAACTATCATGCTATACCATATTTAGCTATAATTTTAAATTGGGTGTGGTAGTGTTGGCAAATTTGGAGCAACTGATTCCTCCAAACTATTCCAAGCAACAGGACACCATTATTTTTAGTTAATCTGGCCCTGTTTCATGGCATATTAAGGAGGAATCAGTAGCCCTCCAATGTACCAAAAGTATATGACTCCCTTAAACAGATTTAGCAGGACCTGCCGTAACCTAACCTGCATCCCTCCGTCAGTAGGTAAATTTTTGGCTCATTTTATATTGCTCAAGTACGGTGGTATTGTACATAATGTGAAATATGAGTTTGCAAATTTTCTTAAAATACTGTACTGTACAGTCGGCAAAAAAAGTTTCGTTACCACCCCTATGTTAATTTTAACATCGGGAAGCGCGGTAGCATTGGTACTCCCTAGACTGGGCAGCCGTGCCTCGTGTCATCCGAGACGGCTATCGTCTTTGCCCCTCTCATAATATGCGGGCTGCGGCAGTGACAGCTTATTTATATCAAAAGTTTAGCTGATTTTAAACTAAATTTTGAGTGTTTAACAACTATTACTATTTAATTATTCATTATTAAACATAAGGAAATACGTTTGAGTAATTTAGAACAAGAATAACTGTGAAATACCCAGAAAAAGTAGCACTGGCTGAAAGTACGTCATTCCTACTTGCCTGCCCATTAGTCACTGAGGGACACTGAGGGTGACGGAGGTATATAAAGACACTCGCGTCACACCTGACTCCCCAGTTAGGTGTACCAACGTTACATCACACTGTTAAAAGGATGGTAACAAAACTTTTTTTGCCGACTGTACATTATGATACTTAATTCCTGAGTTTATTCAAGAGTTATCATATTCAAAATTTCTAAGGCTGCGTTTACACCAAGCATATCGAGTGAAGTCAACTCAATGCTCATCAAGAATCTCTACTTGCTGTTAATATTAATTCATATGGATGTGCGGCAAAGCTGTTTACATCGGATGCGTCGAGGCAACATACGGTACATACACACTGCGTCGAGTCACGTCAAGTCACTGATGGAGCTAGACCCCATTTTCTGCTTCAGTCACAGCCAGTCCATGGTGGACATACAATGGAAGTGCCAATTACTCAGAGTATTCTAACCTCTGAGAAGTAGCCTAACTTAGAATTTATTGTTTCCCTGCTTATGCCCCTCTATGACTTCATCTTACTTTAAATTCCTCTGTCTTATACAATAATTAGTTAAATTCCTTGTTTATGAGCTGTATCTTCATATACCAGTATGAATAGATGAACTGTGTCCATCTTTCTTTTATTTAGTATTGCCGTACACATAAGCATACTTGTTAAAATTGTAGGAATTTTCAGTAAGATAGTTCTTACCTTAAAAAATTGGCCATTTTTTCTTCAACCCAACTGCACCCCTGTAATTAGTGTCCAATTTCCTTATGGGTGATCCAGTCAAGTCCACTAGCTTCTTGAAATTTTCACTTGTCATCCTAAATAAGTTGTAGAATTTTTCTGGATGGTTCAACAAGTCTGGGAATAAATGACTGATGCTTTCAAAATCTGGCCGTTTGGTGTTGAGTACATGCATCCAGATTCAGTTGTCTTACGTCTGTGACGACAAAGCCATAACAGAACAGCCACCTCAGCGAGAGAAAATGCTTAGATGGCCTTTGAAATCTGGTACAGCATCGAGTAGTGAGTAATGACTTGACTTGAACAGAGATTAGTGTTTGACTAGCACCAAGTGACTCGCACTGACATAATGCGACTCATCTCGCGTGGTGTGAACGCAGCCTAATGTGCTTTTGTGATCAATCTGAAGGAAAACACTGACATTAGTATAAAAGCTATGGTCATATGCTGCCCAAAGAGAGAGTGAAGGTATAACAGGCTTTTAAATGAAGAACAAGGAGGGATAGTATGTAACACCCAAATTGTCTAAACTGTTTTCTGGTTTTGTCCACATTTCTTCGAGACACAAATCCATGTACAAAATAAGTAAACATGGGAAAGAACTCTGCACTGATTCACACCTATAGAATCATCTTGGTGAGCTGTTTTTAGCTACTTCTTTGATAATAACCATCTTGCTGTACTTATGTGGATGGGTTTGCAAAAGTCCTTTATGATGATGTCTTTTTCAGGCCAGTTTGAGCAGGTATCATTACAAGCAAGTAAGAGGTTTGGCGACATCGAGGGGGGATTGAATACCAGTCATCGAACTTTTGGCGACATCAGCAACCGTGTAGAGAAAGTTGGCCCTGAGAGTTGCATCATTGGGGGCAAACAATTGTTGTCTCTCGTTCAACCCAAACCCACTGACGGTAAGTGTGTATGAAAGTGAGTTACTATTATAAACTCATATACATGTATTGTGATTATATTGTTATACAGAAATATGTTTATTGATTTTTATAACTAGCATTAATACCTTTGACCTTTTTCTGTTCCATCATAACATTTTAAAGTAATTAAAGCAGATGATATTGGTTGCTATTGTATATGAATTATGTAAGCAGTGTAAGTTTAATGTATATAACAAATTATAGGATTAAAGTATATGCTCGCCTGTATAAATAAAAAGTACTATGTTCAGGGAAAAATATCTATTAACTGGAAAGTTTTATCCTCAGATTGATATTTTAATTTTTAATCTATTTAGCAGCGTGGGAATCTACATCAGGCATTGGAGCAGAAACAGACGAAAAGACAGAGTTCATTCCTAACATTACTCAAGTAGAAGGTTTGTTATTGAAAAGTTTAGTTGGTGTGCATGATGTTCCTATGTTCTCTGAGTGGCAGATCACAGGATATATTTATCAGTGGACAGTGATCAGGGCAGCAAAGTGATGCCAATTGATTTGTAGCTGAAAGAGATAATTGCAATGTTCATAGTGGATGGAAATGTGTTGCATTATCACCAGTATAGAAATTAGATATAATAAAACATTATCTATACATACGTCACTGATATATTTATACAATAGGTACTATAATCACCATTGGGTTTATATTAAACTTTATCTAGATGAATAATTGAGTGAAGCTGGACATACTGCATTGAGGGACATACAGTATCTAATATAGCTGCTTGATGAAGCTTCATTAGATTTCTATCATCTTTGTACTGTTTACAGATTATGGAGATATACTGCCACCAGAGTGTCGCCTGACCAGGAATGACATTAGCCGTCTTACAGACTTCTGGGGAACCTATGAGAAGTCTGCTTCTGAACTCGGCTCTTCACTACGAGCATTTGATATTCTGATGAAACCAGTACCAATTGGTGGGTTAAATATTTTTTCTTGGACTGGCATTTCCTGAATCAGTTTTTCAGAATGGTATAGATAGAGTCCTATATGCACAAATCACTGAAGTTTATCTTGCAGAATTCATTTCTTAGTTACTGATAAATTTTAGTTAGTTTTATCAGCATGATTTATTATGGTGTTTTAAAATAATGTTACCCATTTAATCAGTATAGTAAAGGTGATGGGTGGGTCTATCTAAGTGAGGATTTGAGCAGCCTCTACCTCCCATAGATCGCTATTTTTTTCTCCTACTTATTGTTCTCCTTTTCTACTAATGAGGCATAGAGATGTGGCGACTCCAGCCCCCACCGAGGGAAAACTTTGTCACCCATCGGTGGCAGTGCAGTCAGCCCCAGAGGAGGGGGTCTGGGTAACCTCATCCTCTGTTATAGGTATAGAGATGTGGCGACCCCATGGCCCACTGTTTACGGTGTAATGGCCGCGGAGCAAGGGAACCCCTCCTCTGTAAGATTTCCTTAGCAAATTTCGTCATGGAGCACATTAAAGCGATATGACGGGTTTACCTCCAGCATTGGAGATGAAGGCCTAGTATATGTATGTAGTTAAAGAAGTATAATATTTTGTAATCACCATTTTCCTTTTCAGTTTCTCGAGTGCCCAAGTTGGAACCTCTTGATGATGTAATATACATGCCACCACCACCTTGGGAGTAAAGCAAAGCTGCGAACACTGATGAAAATATGGTCCTTTTACATATTAAACCTTATAGTACATCAAGAAGTCCATATCCAGGTGAAAAAAATTTATACTCAAATACTTGTTCTGTACAGTATGATGAACATAAATACAAAGACACTATTAAAGGATGACATTTCTTTTGTGAAAAAGATAGCGTTTTTGTTTATTAACAAAGCTAAAAACTAAGGAATAAAAACTAAAATATATTACATTGACACTCTCAGTTAGGAAGAAATGCACTATCAGAATCGGAACCAAGGACCATAACATAAGAAACGTAATTAACCAAGTGATAACTTTGGCAATATACTCATGACTGTTCATTGTCTAAGAAGCCCTTATAGTGGTAATCATTGCCTTGTCTATGACTTTGTTATAATGGCTCGTATACCTATTCCAAGATAAGAGGTCAAAGGACAAAGGATTTATGTAAAATGTATGGCTTTGACCCCTTATTGGGCTGATCCTTTTAAAGTAAATTGTGTGTAAAACCACAGGCTATAATGAAGAAACATGGGGTAGGTGGTAATGACAACCACATTGGTTTCTGGTATCCTATATGGAAGTGGAGCATCTCGCCAATCAACTTTGCCTACCTTATCATTTTTCTTATAATCTTGAGTCCTTGACAACTTTATACTTTCATACATTCATGAGTATATTGCTGTGTAAATATTTATTTAAAGTTGAGATGCTTTCAGTCTTATCTGCACAACATTATGCTATATGTTATATCATGTGTTCAAGCCAGAAGAAACTATTTTTTAAAATGTGTCTTATAGCTACTCTGTATACTGTACTGTTCACCAGCAGTATTTTCATGTGTAAGGCAGTTATATTGAATTAGATTTGGTATTTTTGTAGTAGAAGTTGCGTAGGTGTAGGTGGTATTTGGACTAAATGAGGATATGTATTGTGTTAATAAATATATTTTTACCTTTCTGTGTAGTATCAATAATCCACTTTCTGTAATTCTTAATGAGAGCTGTGCTTGACTAAAGAAATAACATTAACACAGGATATTGTCTTTTTTCATTTCTTTCTTCATAAGTATGAGTGAATGGTGTTAAGCTGTACCAGTGAGGGGTCCCCCAACACAAGGGCCACTTTTCAGTCGACGGTGGTTACCAGTTTTATGGTGGGATGCTGTCAACATCGCCAGATCGACCACCTTTTCGTGGCAACCACAGGCACTTCCATCATAGATGTCCGTGAGGTAGCTTGTGTTGTCTGGATGGCTCCTCTATCCACGGTCACCAATGGCGAATTACTGTGGCGTGGCGGGTGAAATGGACCAGTTCACCATTTTTATAGAATATGATAGTTAACTGGTGAGGAGCATTTGGTTTACATTTTGGGAGTACAACTCCCAGGCTTGATGCACTATTAAAGACAAAGTAACGTCCATACCCTGTACTGTATAGTAAAGTGTAGCTCCAGGTCATATTTTACATGTTTATGAATAGGATGAAAGAAACAAGTTTTCCATATATCCTCAATTATATTTTTAAAATTAAATTAAAGTAAATAAATTGAAACATATCCCTGCTCAGAAATGTATGTGGTTGAAGTTTTTGCGAGGTTCAAGACTTGACTCAAATGTACAATTACTTCAAAACTGACGACACAAACTGAAGAGTAACAGAAAGTACAAATCTTAGGTTTTAAAGAGTTAGCCTGAATGTGGTAGCCAGTTACAAAAAAAGTGTACGTAGTGTTAGGGCAGCAGCCTGGCCAGACCCAAGGTAAAAGAAACATTCAGCTCTGGACTGCCAGTCAGGTGCTGTGACAGGCCCAAACAGGATGCTTCACTGACATATGGCTCTTTGCTTACACATGATGGATAGTTGAAACCATCTAGTTTTTGTAAAAACTAGACCACTGTTGAGGGGCCTCTTCAAATACCAGAACGGAGCTGGGCAAGTCCTATATCTTCACTGCTAATGCAACACCTTTTGGAGACACAAATATTCCTTCACACGACAGTGAGAGTACTGGACCTTCTACACTTTATTCCAGAGGAAAAAATTGCTGGAGAGACGGTGGAAGATACTGAGCTTGAGTTGACTGCAGAAGAAGCGAGCAAAGAAGAAAACAAAGTTACAGCTGGCGACTTGTCTAGGAAACTTACCAATTTGACACAAATGGAAGAGTTTCTGCGTAATAACGGCACATCAGTCTCAGTTGGTGGGAAAAATGTGTTTCCCTTGATAAATAAGCTAAAACATGAACTCAGTGAATCTTCTGGAATGAAAGAAAACAAACATATCACGGGATATTTTAACAACTGCTGTGAGCTTAGAGAAGTTGTGTCAAGTCTCGATGAAAAAGAAGGACAAGAGACTGAGTTATAATGATGATAATATAGAAAATCTACTTGGTGACCTGAACTTTTCTGGATTTGTTGGGGAGGAAAGAATGCAGATGAAAAAATTAAAAAAACTCAGGGAGTCATCACGCCAGGCAGAGGAGAGCGAGAGGATGGAGGGTGAAAATGGCAGTGGGGGTGGAGGTGGGGATGAGGAAGGAGTGGAATAGCCTCCCTCTTGGATGTTTATGTCTTCCTATGGTACTTTACAAAGACATTCTAAACTCATTCTCTTGAATTAATACCAACTAAATTAAATGCTATAGGAAAGATTATTGTTGCAGGGCTGAAGTACTGCAACAATTCTCTACCAAAACAAAAAATTATAAATACTTAGGTCTAATTAAAACATCTTGGACATATTCTCTTCCAGGAACTTTTTGTAGAGGGCCATGAAGCTGGCAATGAAGGCTTCTATGTGGTATATTGCCTTTGAACCAAGATGAAGGCGGTGTTCGTGGTAAGCAGCCAAACGGGTCACTTCACATTTGACCTCTCCATCACAAAATTTCACCATCTCCCTCAGAAGACCCTAAAATTACAAGACAAGGCCATAATAACAGGCAAAAGCCAGGCAACAGAAGCTATATAGCAAAAAACCACAATGCAAGCACAAGAAAATTCAGAAATAAATTTAGCAAAGACCCAATAACACTTCAGTGCCGGACAAAAAGATGTTATCAATCAAGAGACTCCAATGATGTCGGAGTTAGAGAAGGAAAAAAAAAATTACGTATCAGTTGACTTTACAGGATCTCTATAACCTTGAGTATAGGAACAGTCAGTTTTAAAGGCAAATAATGTTAACTGAAACTAATACATATTTCTTGATGTGAAAATGACTTTTATATTAAATTAGAAATTGGTATGACATCAGTTGAAACCCCCTAAAAAATAATGCAATTATATAATCAGACATAAGACAATTTATTGTACCACATAACACTGTGTAATTCATCATATCACACTGTATAGCAGATCTCATGTACAGTACTGTATTATCCCATACAATACACAACTGTCACTGATATAAAGCAATATATTAATTTAATGCATTATGATCTGATATCATCAAAATAGAGCAACACCTACAATTAAGGACAATATATCAATTCAAAGAAAATAATTCTGAGTAAGTGCAATTCAAACCTGGTGTACTTGTATCATGCCATATTAATATATTCCATATGGGTAACACCTTCCTTATTGAGAAATCAGTTTAAAGCCATGAACTTGGAGCCTTTCAAGTGCAATAAATGTTCTACTGCATAAAACATCAGCTACAGCATTTTCTAATGTCCCTTAAAGTATTACATTAAAATTACATACCTTAAAAATAACTTCTGGTGGTATACAGTGTGTTAGTAGTTCATATATTCTTTCTCGAACTTCAAGTAAACGTTTTGGACTCTGCTCTTCCACCACTTTGCTAGCAGTGTCCTGCAGGAACACCTCCCAGTCAGGTGTAATTATCTCTTGATTGGGACTGAAAGGGTACCTGGGAGAGATAAAGAGCTGTCATAAGTTACTGTATTTTTTTATCTAAGTTGAGTGGGGTCTAGCTCTTACTCTATTAAAGGAACAGCACACTTCATGCTCGACATAAAAGTTCACATCCTTGATTAAACTGCATTCTTTATATTCCTTTGCCAAAATCATACTGCGTTTGACAAGAAACCTGTTAACAACACCAAAGTTAATGAAGGTTTGATTGTACTTATTTCTATATCAACAACTACAGTGTCTAAACTTAGAATAAAGAATGCAACCTATTACAGAGATAAACAATCTACAAATAACAATTGGTACAAATACTATGGATCAGTCAAATGAATGGCAGGGAAGATCAGTGAAATGGATGATGAAACAGACAAGTGAAACAATATATTGGATAAGAAGAAAAGTGACTGAGGTACCATACAAATAGTTGAGGAGGTGGAGAAGGGAAGCCTTTGCTCTGAACTGCATGATGAGAAGCAAAGGAATTGGCAGTATCAGTGGACTAAGGAGGTAATATTTTTACTTACTGGTGTACTTTACAAGCTTCACACATCAGTATTGCCCGACGAAGGTTGCGATTGGACTTCTCAGCTATTCTCGTGGCCAGCTCAGACGGTAATGATAATCCTTCCTTTTTACATACACACTGCCAAACAATATGAACACAGAACAAATGAACTGAACCAGTATACAATGGTTACAATATTAATATCTGACAAGTTCACAGTAAAGTCAAGAGGCTTAATGTAAGATCATGGATCTACAGGCTCAAGAATTCCTCATTGGAGGATTCACAAATTTGAAAGAAGTTACTAGATTTTCCAGATGAATAAATTTATAGAACATCTTATGGGTATACTAGAAAAAGTAAATATATAAAAAATTTTGTGTAGCTGAACTAGTTATTACTATTTTTCGAACATTTTTCCATGTTGTGGTTAGTGATATATCGGCAAAAATATTGTTTAAACATTTTGTGTCGGAGACGAGAAAATTATCTCAGCTTTGGGACAGTTTTATATTTATAATGCAGTAGGCAATCTTATTTGTTTTATTTATTAGTATTACTTTCAATAACCTCTGCTATCATAATACTTAGGATGTGGCTGTTGGAAATATGTATAGATTATTAGTATGAAAATTAAACCTTGATCGAGATCAGATCTGTCTATGCTGAAGTTGAAAACAGCCACAGCGTCACACACAGACTGCCACAGTGATGCCAGATCTTTGGAAAATTGTATTTAAAAGAAAATTATTATATTATACACAAGTACTCAATCACGTACTCTTCAGCAACAACAATGAATATTTCAGACATATCAGTGGTATCCAGTCGAATATCAATTACGAAATTGTCTAAAAAGCTACAAAATATATAAGAGTTTTATTTTTCATATCTGGCACAGTGGATCTCTTTGTTATTGGAACTTTCGAAGACCCTATTCAATCTCGGTCGTCAATTTTGGCGTAATTCAATTCGGCAAACAGTTTTTCTATCTTTTTATGTGAACTAATTAATACAATTGTTTTGTGACCTGCCAAAACATTCATTAACTCGATATGCAATGACTGGCATGTTGCCTTCAAGATGTGTAAAGTATGAACACTGAAAATAATTCAGATATGACTGTCGGGATGATTCTACACATGTGGCTTTAAAATTGTTATAAACCACCTTAATGCATGAAATCACTTTGGAAATTAGCTCAACTATCGATTAAAATAATGAAGAGATGAATGGACCTTAGCCTTTTATATTTAATTCAAAAAAATTATTTAAAAAAAAAATGGAATGGTTCTTAGTGCAACCCTTCACCCATCGAGTTAATTCACCTGGCAAATTTGGCAACTTCTTTCAAGTTTGCGAAGCCTCCAAACTCTCTCAGCACAAATAACTCCACATTAATTATTTTCCATTTTGCCCCTTCAGTTCCTAGGCGGTCCCTTCTGGCTCTTCAACTATCTCTCTTTTCCCTCTTTTTCGTTCATGTTCGCTGTCTCTCCCCTCTTCCTGGTGTAATGTCAATATCCTACCTCCAGCCTTATGAGATACTTAGGTTCAGTAGGCTGTAGCCAAATAATTCTTTCATTTATTCAGTCACCTGATGAACTCTATATGCAATACATATCCTCTGTCTTCTGACAATTCAGATGGAAAATGTAGTAAACCTCAGGTACAATGCATTTCCTTGTTGTAACAGCATTAGCCTGAGTGCATAACAGGAGTTGCACCCACCTGCAAAATTTGTGCTATGGTTTCTACAGAGGGTGCTGGTACTCTCAGACCCAGGCATCGACTACGGATGGCTGGAATAACTTTGGATGTTGAGTTGGCACAAAGAACAAGGCGGCAAGTGGCCATGTACTTTTCCATGGTGCGACGGAGAGCGTGCTGAGCATCCTTGGTCAACTTATCCACTTCGGTCAATACCACCACTGCCAATTCATTAACATCAGTCATTATACAAGTTACATTTTTCCCTGGCTGACGGTAAACATTGATTATATCTGGCTCCCTTCATAATTAATTTTAAACTCAAGTAAGCAAAAAATAAGAATTCCTTTCCACCTGTTAGACAGGCATTTAAGTGAACTGAAAAAAATTAAACACATCTGAATGCAGGAGCCTACTTATTAAAAAAATACCACTGATCCCACATTTTAGTTACTATTGTACCTTTCCCACAGTCAACACTAAGATACTGTACAACACACAAATTATTTAAGAAAAAACAACTAAACATTACATTACATTCTATCTATAGCTCTGATGCCTCGTTTCCTTCGGGAACTTCCCCAAAGGGGGCCCAATGGGGGTGGCAACAGCAGAAGAGTATCCAGTTTTCCCTGTTCCAACACTCCCTCCTTACTTGGTCAAGCCCTCTTCTGCCCCTCACGTTTCTCTCCCTTACATACTCTTCCACTCTGTTCTGCCATCTGAACGGTGGTCTGCCTCTCACACCAGACCACAACTTCACTTCCATACACATACTCATTAGTTTCTCCATCCCACCTGGTAAGTCCACTTGCTCCTCTCAAGTAAATCATTTCCACTGCACCTATTCTAGACTGATGAGCCCTACTCCATGTCCATGTCTCTGATGCATATGTTAGTCTTGGCAGGATTATACTATTTCTTAGTGCCCTTTTCCCTTCCATACTCATACTTCTACCCTTCATGATTCTCCCCAGTGATTCTATAACCTGTCTACCCCTCACTGCTCTCTCCCTAATTTCTCCTTCCATACTTCCATGTTTACACAGAACTGTTCCCAAGTACTTAAACTCCCTCACCTCCTCCATCCTCTCACCCCCTAGAGTTATCTCACATTTAGTCCCAGATGGTACTCCCACTCTGTATGGTGTGGCAAAATCAATCACTTCGGTTTTTGCCCTCTCAAATACCATCACCTTACTTTTACCAATATTCACCTTCAGTTTCCTTCGTTTCCACACGGGCTGAACTCATAATTTCCACCCTTTGTAACTCCCTTTCACTCTTGGCCGTCAGCACAGTATTATCAGCAATAATCTCGCCACCAAGTACCAATTCAGCCTCAGCTTGGCCCCAAGGCCATCCACTTTGGCCTCATCTCCCTCATACAACCATCCATATATACATTGAACAGCCATGGTGACCTAACAGGCTAACACACCCTTGACTCAACCCTAATATCACTCAGATCACCCTCTACCTGCAAACATACTTTTGCCTCTCTATAAAAGGCCTCAATCCCTTCCAGCAAGCGCCCACTAACACCGTAAATTCTTAATACATATGCCATAGCTCTAATGTGGTAAAAATATACTGGCTTCCTCATACCATTTTGTAGCTTTTCAGGGAATGCACTACAAAGGATGACAAAATTACTTAACAAATTATATTTCATCAAATGCTTAAACAAGTGGTTCTCCTCAAAACATGCCATTAAGGTACTAGTATGATATCAGCAGCAAGAAGGAAACCAGTGTATTAGTTGTTACAAGAGGAACAAAACTAAAAACCTTTGAAATGTCTTTGGCCGGTAGTGTCGAGTTGTTGGGTGGAGGCGCAGGTCTTGATCAGTTCCTGTACCACCACTCTGTCATAGAAGCCCACATCACTGGGGTTGACCTCCAGATGGTAGTTGCTCGCCAGGGTTATGATCTCTAATTTTTTCTTGGATGGAGTCTGACCACAACATAATACAAAGATATTACAAAAAGAAATTATATCATAGGGGGTGGAAAAGTTATTATTCTTTTACTTTGGCTGTCTCTGAAGATGTTGTAATGATAGAATAGGGTCCAATATAGCCCAATTTCAATTGAATTTTGCTTTACTGTATATATATCAAATTATTTTCATTTTGAAATTAGCAATTTTTTTGGAACAGTATATAAATTTACTTAACTTACCCACCCTAGCATAACCTAATCTTTATAGGTCACATGGAGCCAGAAAGGCTACGGCATTTGATGAAAAGCCTGCCATGTTTGAATTGGCAAATATGAGCTACATAATTTCCTTAGTACCTGCATTAATATAGTATTCACTTGCACTGAGAAACATATATTCCACATCTAAGTATAAAATTATTTACTACCACCCTCTTATTAAAAAAAAAAAGCCCAAGAAGTTAATCCATATGAATGAAGGACATATAAAATATCATATACTATACAATCCTCCACACCAGATATAAAAACTCATGATGAAACCTTGGAGAGGCCTTTGTTCAGCAGTGGACTCTAATAAAAACACTGACAAAGGAATGAATAATATAAAACAGGATTTGCAGTTCACATACTTGGAAATTCTGATGTTCTATTCTGAGTCGTTCAACACCAGGACCATAGAGTTCCCGCAGCAGGCACATGATTCGCGTCTTCTTGCCAGCACCAGAGGGTCCATACACCAGAAGGTGGGGAAAGTCACCACATTCAACCTGGGAATTTTTTTTTCCAGATGAGATGATACTCTTACATGTACCGTACAGTCGGTGGCAAAAGTTGTGTTGCCACATCTGCCAAGTCATGAAGTACTGTATGGAAATGTAAAAGCTTTACAGGCTCTTAAACTAAAAACTAAGAGAGGTTTATTAATTTACCCCTTCGTTATTATATTTCTGTATAATGAAATGTGTTGGTTCGATGATTAGACTTTATGTTATCCTTCAAAAAGAACTGGGGGAGGTG
The DNA here is from genome assembly GCA_033782935.1 of Petrolisthes cinctipes. Classification (NCBI taxonomy): domain Eukaryota; kingdom Metazoa; phylum Arthropoda; class Malacostraca; order Decapoda; family Porcellanidae; genus Petrolisthes; species Petrolisthes cinctipes. The sequence goes on along the minus strand of JAWQEG010002223.1, from coordinate 131,074 downwards.
ATACAATATTTCCTCCTGACTGTACAGACCATATTTTATTGTAATGCACTAATATTGAAGGAAAGACCACTTATGACCTATGGTACCGAATTTTAATTGTCATCCAACAGGCTTTTATTTACTCTTTTTATATACAGTACAGGTATTGTTATGTAGGCTTGTGCAAATGCCTAGTTTCCTCATACAGTATTTTGATATATATCGTTATTGGCTGTCCCGTATCCCAGCCCAATCTAACCTAACCTACTATAACCTAGACTACCAAAAGGTAACTTAACACAGCCTAGCCTTGATAAAATCTCATATACAATTTGTCAATCAGGTTTGGAGTCCATATAAGATTAGGGATGTTGAGGCAATAAAGAATATTCAACAGAGGGCTACAAAACTATTCCCAACTCTGGCATAGAGAAGTAGGCTACTGGTACAAGAGGAGATAATAATGATAGAAGTGTTTAAAATCATGACTGGGCAGTACGATAAGGACATGTGTGGTGGTGTTTTTGTTCATCTGGAGGTAATCACAAGGGGTCATATTCAAGAACATTCAGTATTTACCTAAACTATTGCCGTTTTGTAGCAGTGTTGCCACATCCAGCTAGGTCCTAGTATTTTGCCCCGGTCAGGTCCTGGTTAGTTCCCAGTAGTTTGCCCAGGTTAGTTCCCAGTAGTTTGCCCAGGTTAGGTTCCGGTAGTCTGCTGCGGTCTAGGTTAGGTTAGGTAAGGTCAGGCTAATTTCAAAATGCCCCATTTATATATGCCCTATCTTGGAAATGGGGCATTTCTGAAGAAAATGCCATAGAAGAAAAGTGTCTTAGAATGGTATAAATTACCGTACTGGGTAAAGAGGGTAAAAAAATCATGTTCTTGAATATGTTATTGCCAAAGAATTTACGGGCTCGTCTTAACGCAGGAAATTATACGTTCTATGACAGAGTGGTTAGTTTGTGGAACAGTCTCCAGAGATTAGTGTTGAAACTGTTGGTATTTATTGAAAGAATTACCGTTTTGTAGCAGTGTTGCCAGATCCGGCTAGGTCCCAGTACTTTGCCCCGGTCATTTTCTGTACTTTAACACGGTTATTTCCTGGTAGTTTGTCAAGGTTAGGTCCCGGTAGTCTGCCCAGGTTAGGTTACTTTTACTTGTTACTTGTTGTTGGATATATATCCCGGTAGTCTGATGCGGTCTAGGTTAGGTTAGGTCAGGTCAGGTAAGGTCATGCTAATTTCAAAATGCGGAGAAAATGCAATAGAAGAAAATAGTCTTAGAATGGTCTAAATAAGTGGGTAATGAAGGTAGAAAAACTGTACCCAATAACGGTAATTCATTCAATATTTACCAAACTGTTTTATCTTTTGAGGGGAAACTGGACAGAGCTTGTCATTACCAGGAAAGGAAATTAAATCAATTTGCAGACATCAAATGTAGGCGGCCTGACCCTGACCAGACAGGCCCAAATGAACATGGAATCATAGAGCTGGAAGTACAGGATCAATATGTGTATAAATATATGTAAGAGGGCGAACCTGATACATTAACTAGCATGATCTTTCTGTACTGATAAAATATGCCGTATACAGTATATTTATGCTATATGGTTAAATAAAGTACGTCTGTTAACACCTCCATTACAAACACCAACCCAAATTAAAATCCCCAACTCAGACCCTATTATGAGCTGATACCAATATTTACCAATTTCTTTAAGTGGGCAGCTTGTTCCAGGTGGTAGTCTAATTTGCCCAGTTCCTTGGGGCGGTGCTTGTCAACCCACAAACTCATTATAACGATGAAACTTGTAAGGTACTTGTGGTGGAAGTTGTTTATTACAAGTATTCATTCACTCTGGTGACTCTGGTCCCTCGGGAAAAATAATATAACGCGGGAAGAAATACAATGTTGCCAGTTGTCACTTTCAGGTCTGCTGGTAGTGCTGGACGAAGTTTCCCAGCATTTCCCTTTTTAAAAACCAAATTCCCTGTTTACCCTTATAGTCGTATATTTACCATTGAGGTATTATAAGCTATATTATACCTCCATGATATTTACCATCTTTTTATTTTGTCTTGTAGAAATTTCACCAATTACTCTTGAATAATCTTTATATTATTTCTCCACTGATACAGTATCTCCATGACTAGTTAGAGAAAATGTTCCATACTTGGCAACGCTGAAAATGAAAACTTGAAACTAAATAAAGCGGGAATAAATTATTGTGTTGTAATGTGATGGTACCAGGGTGTACACTATAGCATTTTCAACGGCCCATCTTCTGTCCTTTATATGAGCAGCGAGATTTTAGACATTGCACTGCTTCGAAATCATAATCTAAGCTCATACTGAAATAGCAACACAGTTCACTCATTCCAAATGAGCCCGAAACACTGATCGCAATATCTGTCTCTCCAGCTGGGACTCCGAGAGTCCAGTCCAGTCAGTTCCAGGCTTCCAGCCAGCAGGTAATTCCATAAGGTCTTTGTTATTGATGGACTAATAATATTTCACTTTTATTGTGTACCCCAGGAATGTCACATGTTTTACTGTGGTGTTATGGGTAAATTTACAGAAGTACTGGGTTCACTATATTGTATATTTTAGTATCATTACCCACTTACCCCGTTTTACAAACATAATTTGGAAATTAGGGTATTTATTAAAAAAATTACCGGTAAATATTGAATGAATTACCGTTATTGCGTACGTTTTTTCTACCTTCATTACCCACTTATTTAGACCATTCTAAGACTATTTTCTTCTATGGCATTTCCTCCGCAAATGCCCCATTTCCAAGATAGGGCATATTCAAATGGGGCATTTTGAAATTAGCCTGACCTTACCTGACCTGACCTAACCTAACCTAGACCGCATCAGACTACCGGGACCTAACCTGGGCAAACTACCGTGACCTAACCTGGGCAAACTACCGGGAAATAATCGTGATAAAGTACAATAAATGACAGGGGTAAAATACTGGGACGCAGCCGGATCTGGCAACACTGCTACAAAACGGTAATTCTTTCAATAAATACCGAATTACCTTTTTGTAGCAGTGTTGCCAGATCCGGCTAGGCCCCAGTCATTTCCTGTACTTTACCACGGTTATTTCCCTGTAGTTTGCCCAGGTTAGGTCCTGGTAGTCTGATGCAGTCTAGGTTAGGTAAGGTAAGGTCAGGGTAATTTCAAAATGCCCCATTTGAAATAGGGCATTTGCGGAGGAAATGCCATAGAAGAAAATTGGGTATTTATTGAAAGAATTACCGTTTTGCAGCAGTGTTGCCAGATCCGGCTGGGTCCTAGTATTTTACCCCTGTCATTTATTGTACTTTATCACGATTATTTCCCGGTAGTTTGCCCAAGTTAGGTCCCGGTAGTTTGCCCAGGTTAGGTCCCGGTAGTCTGATGCGGTCTAGGTTAGGTTAGGTCAGGTCAGGTAAGGTCAGGCTAATTTCAAAATGCCCCATTTGAATATGCCCTATCTTGGAAATGGGGCATTTGCGGAGGAAATGCCATAGAAGAAAATAGTCTTAGAATGGTCTAAATAAGTGGGTAATGAAGGTAGAAAAAACGTACGCAATAACGGTAATTCTTTCAATATTTACCGAAAATTGTTTTAGAATGGTCTAAATAAATGGGCAATGAAGGTAGAAAAACCATTAGCAATAACAGGAATTCTTTCAATATTTACCGAAATTAGTCTGACCTAACCTAACCTAGACCGCAGTAGACTACTGGGACCTAACCTGGGCAAACTACCGGGTCCTAACTGGGCAAACTACCAGGATGTAATCGGTGTAAACTATCATAAAGTTACCGGGGCAAATTCCCAGGACCTAGCAGGATGTGGTAACACTGTGCAGCCCTAGCCAAGAACACAGTACTTCGGTAATAATACCGAATGATGTGTTTGTTACCTTGGGGCTTGGAGGGTATATTTTCTGATAGTAGAGTTTTACCACTATTATTTATATAGATGTTTATAGTGTGTTAAAATATGTGGGTAAAATTTTACTGTTGGACAATACACCGTCCAAGGTAACCAGTATACTTTTGTTGTGTATTTTTCTCTGTTTGGAACAATTTTGACACTCATTCCAGTCAGTAATGTATTATTATGGAGAAACCACCTACCTACCCTCCATCAAACAATGTTGGGGAGAGCATTGATAACTGGAGGTTTAGGTTGAGGGAAAATTCATAGATTTAATATATTTGGTTGTGAGTAACAGTTACTATTTTAATATTCTAGAATTAGCCAGGCCAAACTTGACCTGCCCTGACCTAAGGTAATCAGGACCAGTACGGTACAAACTACTAGGACCTAACCGGATAAACTACCGGGACCTAACTGGGGCAGACTACCACAACCTAAAGGGCAATTGCAATCTACTGGGACCTAACCGTGGCACTCTACCAAGATCTAACCTGTGCAAATTACATTCAAATAGATAGCCTATAGGCCTATTAAATGTATGTATTTTCCCCCGCCCAAAATCCCCGGTTGCCAGCGCACTCCCCCAAGATTGTCGGATAGTGGGGTAGCTGGTAGCTCCAAAACAATACATTTCTAGATAGTATCAGTGTCAATGATGAGTAGTGCGGGTCAGTTAGGAATACTGTACAGGAGTTACTTACATTGAATAACACATACGCTTCTTCCACTGGTTCCATCGTGTATTTTAAGATGACACCCACTCTTTTGAGGTTAAGTGTGGCATTTCAAATGCACCATGGAATCTGGTAATGACACAACCCACCAGTACACTTCCACTCACCAGGACACACCAATACCAGCACACATGGCTGAAGGTGACAAGTGGAGTTCCTCAAGGCTCAGTATTGGCACCAATAATGTTCTTAATATATATAAATGATATAGAAGTAAATATTGCAGCTGACACTTACATGAATATGTTTGCTGATGATGCAGAAGTATAAAAAGCAATTTAAAATGAAGACCGCTGTAAAAAGTTACAAGAAAACCTAGACAAAATGGTAGACTGGAGTAATATAAATGGCAGATGGAGTTTAATGCAGATAAGTGTCATATTATTAAGTTTGGAAAAAGTGAGAGAAGACCAAATTGGCAATACAAACTTAATTAAATGAAGCAGAGAAAGAAAGAGATTTAGGGGTAATGATAAATAAGAAATTGACACCAGATGATCATATAAATGAAAAAGTGAGAAACATGTATACTGTACATTGTTAGCAAATATGAGAGTGGCCTTCACTTATATAGACGAAGAAATGGTCAAGAAAATATTAACATCCTTTATAAGGCCCACCTTAGAATATGCTGCAGTAGTATGGAACCCACATTTAAAGAAACATATCACTAATTTAGAAATAGTACAAAGAGCAGCAACAAGATGGGTACCAAGTCTAGGAGAACTAAGCTATGAAGAAAGACTAAAGAAACTAAAGTTACCAAAACTGGAAGAAAGACAAAAGAGAGGAAATATGATTGTGGTTTACAAATGTGTCACAGAAAAGAAAAGATAGAGATAGAAAACTTGTGTCAACAAGGAATACCTACAATGAGAGGACACAGTAAGAAATTAATTAAAACCAGAGTATATAAAGGTGTACAGAAATATAATTTTCCAAATAGAGTAATAGACCAATGGAACAAATTACCAGAAGAAGTGTTGTGTGTCTAAACGATACATAACTTTAAAGAAAAATATGATAATTGGGTTTTAAAATACGGGACATTACAAGCTTGACAATATCGTGTAAAGATACAAATAGGTAAGATAAGAACTTTTACCAGTACACTTCCTTTTACCAGGACACACCAGTACCAGCACATACGTAGAAGATGAAGATGGTACCATCAGTGATCACCTTTCTGAAAACAGGAACTCCACAAGAATTCCAGGATGTCCTCAAGCTGTACCCGGTAGCCCTGCAACTAGTGAAGGACCGTACCAGGAAGAAGACTGCCCCTGACCTACTGGAGTTAGACAAGTCTGTTGTCAATATCTCTTAAACTTTGACTTTAGTCTATTTTTTCCATTGATAATGGTATATTATTACTGCTGATATTTTCAAGGCTAACTATAATTGCTTGAAGCTTACAACCCACAGTTTAGGAGTCTCTCATCATTAAGGGTCTAGTGGTTATGGCAGTAACCTCACATGTGAGAGGTTCTGGGTTCTTTTCCCAGGCTGGCCAAATTGTTGGACAATTTGTCTATACTCTGATCACCTAACACCAATATGATATATGGTCATACACTGGAGGATGAAATTACACACTTCTAACCTACATAACACTAGACATTTCTGTTATATCACATGCACTCCACCTCTTGAGTACTGTACACATTCCTTATCCACCCTGCTCTAAGCAAATATTGGATAGGATTTCCTAGCTGAATCTTCCCTTAGTGGAGAAATATATATACTTAAATCACAATTACCAAATACTGTACTGTACCCAGTATATTGGAGTGTAAGATCTCTGTAATTGTCTGTATGGCTGCCCATAGGTAATTTTCACCATATAAATATGTATTCATAGAGCAAAGTCCCAATTTTTCATGAGGTGAGTGATTTTAGTAAATAACATAGCTAAGTTAATAAATAGACTTGTGGAATGGGAGGCCCCTCCTGAGTGATAGATTCCTGTAATGTTGAGCAATGTTCGATGTGCTGTTCTACTTACTTGTATGACATTGGCAATTATGGACTTCCTTACTTGTTTGTTAAAGATTATTCTTGGTTATGTGTATGGTTAGGGAACCAATATTTATACAATGGTGTTGTGAAATATTCTGAAATGCTAAGCTCATCTTCAGTGTGCCACATACTGTATCACTGCTGTCTTATTGTCACTACCATTGGCCTACTTAATTCATATGCTAGTTAATTTTTTCAGTCTTTACTTGCTGTGGCTAGTTAACTTAATCTTCAGTCTTATAGCCTGCTAAAGCTGCCCTTGCATGGTTTGGCCCATCTGCTGAAATCATTTAACGTGGTAAACTATTGAAATTCCTGGAGGCAGAAGTGAGACTGCTGAGTACACTTGAGGTGACCAGGTACAAGAATTCTTATTTGAGAAACAGCTGACTTTCACTACAGAGCACTATACCCACAGTGATATCCATTAAACCCTGATGAACCATCTACGAGGGATACATAAGTAGAAATCTTGGTGTAAAATTAGATTGTGGTTTATGAGTGTAAAAATGTAAAGCCAGTGGTGGTGGTGTTGCAGAAGTTACTGTTCTTGCAGTGTAAGAATATAATGACTTGTGGTGTTACTGTATTAGGGGAGACACTGGATTATGGTTGTTGGAGTGTAAAAACTTTTTGTCAGATGGTACCAGGAGTCACTGGGTGAGGAGGTGTTGTCCAGGAGTCTACCACACCTAGTCAAAGAGGAGCTAGTGCGCCTCATGACCTGGAAGCTGACCAGAGGAAAGTTCCGACCTAGCCTTCTCAACTTTGTCAAGTCAAACAAGGAGGAAGCAGTGATAGAGGCCACCAGGGATGGAATAAAGGCAGCACAAAATAATAACTTGACTTCTGCAACCACCGCTATTAGTAAGTTGGCCTGGCCTGGGCTACCTTGCAGTGTTGTTCTTGGTTAAGTGACCATTAAATGGGACACATTGAGGTATGGGGCTATGAATACTTCCCTAGTATCCCAGCTTGTTGTAAAAGCGACCAACCCTTCCATTTTTTTATCTGCTACCTTTTGTGCTTATTGTCTAACCTCTCAATCACCTTCCTCGAGAGCCATATGATCTCGCTGTTGCGGCCCCTAATATCAATCAATCGCCCATTAAATTGGGTTAAAGTTGCCTGTCCAGGAAAACTTTTGAGATTTTAAAGCTTTAACCTCTTGTGCCTGTGGTTTTCCCAGTGACAAATAAAGTTACTTAGCATTAACCAGAGTAAAGTTTCCATATCTCACTGGGGTTGGAGAGATTAAAATATGCTCACAGCGGAAAAGTTTACATTTTTGTCCATCACAATATCAATGACCTGTTTTCTTTTTAAAGGGAAATAAATGTGACTGATCAGATTAAATTTTATGAACCATTATTACAGACACCAGCAGCTAAAGATTGAACAATTTTTTTAGGCTGATTCATTTGAAGGTGTTGCAGGACTGTTGATTGGGACTGTACATGTGCAAATGTTGTTACCCAAAGTGCTGTACTTGTAACTTTTTGAAAGAGCAATGTTTCTCTGATGATGTTTTACAGTGGCACTAAAGGGAGTGGGACCAGCCACAGCCTCGGCCGTCTTGGCTGCAGTGGTACCTCAATACTTCAGCTTCTATGCAGATGAAGTGGCTGCATCCCTTCCAGCACTCAAGAACCATAAATACCAACTTAGGGACTATAAGCTTCTCAATGTGGAGATGGTTGATCTAGCTCACAGACTAAATACCTCAGAACAGAAGAATCAGGTACGCTGTTTGTGTATGTACAGTCGGTAAACAAAGTATTGGAACCTCTCTATGGATAATTATAGTTAATTTCAATGTAAGGGTGGTTCCAGTACTTTTTTTACGTACTGTACTGTATTCTGCTCTTATTTCATCCTTCAATAAAGTTGAGCACAAGTTATACTGTACCGAGTTATGAGCAAATCAATTATTCTTTTGATTTTGTTAGCACGACAATGTCTTTGCTGTTCCCCTGTCCTTGAATGAATGCACAGTTGCCTCCACTAATATCGAGCATAGTGTCCGATGGGTTTGGGGAAATGAGACACCACTGTTTGTATACTTGTAATAATATTATATGAATGGACTGACCTCACCCCTGCTATAGTACACTCAACCCCCAGCTATAGCGGGTTTCACTAACGCGAGCTATCGCTCGAACATAAATGTCTAATGCTCATCCCAAGCAGTGATATCACGACTTGTGAGCCAGGATGAGAGTATATTCAACCCTCGATGCTAGGTTTACTTTTCATGTTAATGATTTTGCTGTGAATCCTATTAATGCTCGTATGATGCAGTTTTCACGGTGTTTTATTCCTTCGTTTGTCAGGATATGGAATCAACATCCAAACGAGATTGTCCAGTCTGCGGACACTTCTGCATTTAAATCTCATGTGAATGGCTGTTTACTGCAGTATTTTTTTTTCCTCATTTTTCTTGGCTTCTTTGTAGCCAGTTTCCTTAACTTTGTTAACTTTTCTTCCTTCCAGTGCCTTTTGGTATTTTGTGTGGATCCAGTGTCTGTATCTGCACCCTGGGGGGTGACTTTGGTAGCTTAATGATAATAATAATAATAATTTGAAGACAGTGTCATATTGTCCTATCTTTTTAATTAGTCTGGGTGTTTTTTTCTAGGAAATGAATGAACTTGGTGTATTTTGTGTGATTCTTCAGGTTGAGACTGAGAAGTGGACACCTCACCGTGTGGAACTTGCTGTGTGGACGTACTACCTCCTCTATAAACACAAACAGGACGCTCTCACTGCAGCTGCCATATTCACTGAGAAAGGGAAAAGGAGTATTCCAGAGAATTCAACTTTTAGGAACTGGGAGGAGAGAGAGGAGGAGGAGGAAGGCAATACAGGTGAGGGAAATGCATCAAGGAAGAGAAAAAAGTCCGTAGATGATGAACCTTTACCAAAGAATCAAAATGTTTGATGCCTTGTATTTCTGAGGGTATGTTGTTATCATTAGATTGTTTAATGGAATAAAATATTGGTATTTATTTTTAAGGATCCTGAATATTTTATATTGGTGCACATCCAACCACCTGTACTGAGATAGTCTATTTCTTGGTAGTGTAGAAGAATTGGTAATTTTTTTTTTTTTTTTTTTTTTTTAGAAAGGAAATCTTTAAGAGGTAACCCCACAGACAGGCCCGGAAATTAACTTTTGGCAGACAAGGGTGTAGTTAGTTGTGCTATTCCCAGTATCATGTGCTGTTATCATACCCCAATTATTTTTATTATCATTATAGTTCCCACATCACAGTTAGTGATGAGCGATACTCTGTTTTTTCTGTAGTCAATTTTATTGATTACTTTAGTGGTCAATAATCGATTACTTTTACTGCCACAGTCTAGAGTGACTCTAAACCATGGTCTAGAGTCTAGACTGTAGTATACACGAAGCCCCAACATTCCATTCTGCTCGTACATACAGGTGCCCATTAATTTTCAGCTACCTCAGTGTAACATATATCTATTGAGTTAATGCAGTGACAATAAAATTTATCAATATGTATTGGCTAAAATCCATTGAAAGGCACGTATCATTGATACATATTTAATGTGTAATTCATGCTGGGAATTATTGTTTAGTAATCGATTTCTGGAAATTATAATATTTTAGTGAGAAATTTTACCTTGTAGGCCTACTGTAATTGTTTATGCCCACCACTAATCACAGTCTGATATCAGTATTATTGGTTCATTGAAATACATGAATATCAAGTGGGAAACAAACTGAAGTTTCATGTTTCATACAAGACTTTTTTTTCTATATTGAGGAAGATAAGACTAAAGGCAAGAAGTCTAGCTGTTGACCAGTTGTGTATATTATAGACTGTGAGAGTAACACTTAACTTTTGCATTAGGGAGTTAGACAGAAAAAGAGCAAGACTGAATACCTTGGTGAGTGTTGCATTCTGTCCAGAGGGGAAGAAACACACACAGAGTTCAAGAGCAAATTCCAGAATAATAACAATAACTTTTGGTGGAGAATGGCTATAGTGAATCAGAAAGAGGAAGTGGGTTGATAATATGGAAGGCATTTGATTCCACTTTGATCAGGAGTGTTGTGAAGGTTGAGCCATACAGGGGTAGGCCTAAATGAGACGCTTATAAAAATACAGCACTGAATCTGCACAGCACACCCACCTACTTTAGCTACATAGGAAATATATCTCCAGGAAAAATTGTGGAAGTAACACCAAAAATGTTGAGAAGAAAGATTAAGTTATGTGTCATTGAAAAAGAGGGAATAGTCATTTGAATGAGTTGAAAGATGCGGAAAAGTTCAGAAGTAAGGCATGATGTGGTGAGAAGCTGAGGTGATGAGTGATTGTGAAGCCATATGGAGTTTAGTAGTGTGGAATTATTGGCATATGAGTGGATAGGGGAAAAGTACAGCAAAGAAGATAATTTAAAATAAAGAATAGGTGATAGAATAGAGTCCTGAGGAACACCATTGTTGAGGTCCTGGAAGTGGTGACATCGTGGGACCACCCCCCAGGGCTACCAAGGAAGGAAGCTATGGGAGCCAAACCGTCACAAAATCCCCCGTCCCCACCAAGGGGGCGCGAGTCCCTGGGAACAGCTTCGGTTTCTCATACAACACATAACTACAGTACACATTTTTTCATTGCTGAGAAATTATTCTCCACTGACTCAAACTATGCACCATTCACAAACCGTCAGATGAATCACACCATCTACAACCTCAAGCACTCATCTGCCTGTGGCCCTGACAACATCAGTAACATACACTGTAAGGCAAGTAACTGTTGTGGGCAAAATGGAGCCCACGTAGCCCTCCGAACTCTATCATAAAACACGTCTCTACAATCTTATGTGGAGGGATCAGAGCCCCCGAATTTCCCACTACAGGTTGCTTTCCTTAAACACCTTGGACCACAAGTCATACAAGCACTTACTAACATAGCAAACTACATCTACTCACACAACACAATACCCAACATCTGGAGGCACAGAAATATCATCACTATCCCCAAACCCAACAAAGATCCCACACTACCCTCATCTCACTGTCCCATCACCCTCCTTTGTTACTGAGCGCCTCATCATTAGTCTAATCACACCACACATACCCCTTGCATCCTCACAACATGGTTTCAGACCACTACACTCAACATACACTCTTCTCACTGACCTCACACAAAAAATCTGTGATGGCATCAACTCAGATAGACCCCCTCACAAAACACTCATCGTCACATTGGACATCAGCAAAGTATTTGATGCTATTCCCCGCCACAACCTCAAACAAAATAGCCTATACAGCACAAAAAGATAGCTGGCCAGCTTCTCGGGAGGATGAGTAGCCAATGTTACATTTGCTGGTCAGTCATCTAACATTAAAAGTTTCACCAACGGTGTCCCCCAAGGTTCTGTTTTATCACCCACTCTTTTCAATTTATACACGCATGACCCACCAACACCCCAGGCACCATAAATACATGTAGCCTCATACGCAGACGACATAACACGCACATGTACACACAGAAATGCAGACACAGCCACTCATCCTCCAACCCTACCTCAACACACTTAGTACCTGGTTCACCACAAACACTTAAAATAGCACCCACTAAGTCAACTGTCACCCTTCTCACCAACTGGACTGCAGAACACCGCTACACACCACACCTCACCATAAACAACACACACACATACACATAATACAGGTATGTACTTGGGTTAACATACAACACATCTGTCACATACAAACAACGTATCATAGCCATCAAAAACAAATGCATGCAAAGACTTAAAAGCCCTCAGATTACTTGCCAGCACATCATTAGGACACAACAAAGAAACCACAACCACATGTACATACAGTGTACAAACAATATATCCAAACAGTGATGGATTATGCAATGTTTCTATGCAGCTCAAATGTAATTGGACATAATTTGATAATATCCTACTTTTTTTTTTTATCATAATATGTCAAAACAATGAGTGGGCTTTCAGCCTTTGATCCTCACCTTTTTTGTTATAGAAAAGAAAAATGTGTGCTTCCCTTCAGATTGAGGAACACTCCAGCCACGTTCTTCCACCTGTTGGATTTTGTTCTCTGACTCTGAGACCTGACTTGGTCTAACAGGATGCTGTTAACATCTAGCGAACCTGGACAGAACACTTTTATGGCCAAAATTATTTTTTCCAGCACATCTGTGGTGCAGGATTGAAACATACTCAACATATGTATACACTGGCCCTCAATTATGTTTCCTTCTTGGAGCACACCATCTCGGTAAAAGGTATAGTTCCAGATGCAGACCAGCTGAAAGCTATAGCACAAATACTCGCCGCTCCAATGGATTACACTGGGACAGAGCCTTCCTGGGTTCAATATCATAATACTGTTACATTACGAGATTCATCCACATATCTAAGCTTCTCAATAACCTCTCAAAGAAAAAAAAGAGCCCTTCTTCTGGAGTTAAGAACATATCGAACCTTCCATACCTTCAAGGGCCAGCTAACTTCAGCTCTCTTGTAATCTCCTTTCCCAACTACATTCCGTGCCTATTCCAACGTAGCCTACACATATTATATAATTTATTAGCCTACATCAGGGATGCACAACCTGCGGGCCGCATGTGGCCCTCAACTGGCCTTAAGCAAGTTGAATGAAGCAACCCTCTGGCGGCCCATAATTAACTTGGGTAATAAATGGTAAAAACAAGTCATAGCAAAGTTTGAACTTAACATAAAGAAGCTTGTCTATGAATCACAGTGTCAAAAATCGCATTAAGAAGACTGTGTCATGTATGCCAGGTAAGGATTAATCATAGTCTTGTAACGTAATGGATTAAGTTATCAAGAAGGCCTACTATAATTTTACCATTAAGCACCTAAAATTTCTACATTTTTGCTGAACATAAATCTTGCGGCCCTCAGTGAGTTTTAACTTTTAAGTTTGATCATGTGGCCCGAGGAGCCCAAAAGGTTGTGCATCCCTGCTGCTGGCCTACAAATAAACATAACATCAGTGCAACTGTAATAAATAATTTTACTTCATTATAGTTATGTTAATACTGAATAATTATTCATGTGGGTTACAGCTATTTCAACTCAAAATTCCATGATATTGAGTAAACACATAATATTTAGATGGAACTGCTCAATCTTTATTTAAAAAAATGTGATAGTACTGTAAAAAAGAAAGAGCCGTTTGGGAGCCGAAAGAATCGGTTGATTTAAGTGAACGGAGACGAAAGAGCCGCGGAATCCTCCTTATCACTATACAGTATAATAATAATATATAAAATCAGCTTTTCAAATAACTTCAGTCAGTATTGGCTCTTCCCATGCACATCTTTGCAAGAAAAAGTAAATAGCCATAGGAAAGGCAATGAGTAAGATGCACAAGCAAAATGAATAGGGACCACTGCTATTTCCGTAGAACACGTATGTTTATGAAAGCGTGGATGTGACGGTGGATGTATGAGATAAAAAAAATGCTGTCAACTGAAAAGTTTATACTTAGTCTATTTTGTGATCTTCTTTCACATGTAAGAGTAAGTAACGAAGGAGGTAATGGTGGTTAGAAAAAAAACCAATATGCTATTTCTATATAGGTTTTAGACTCATGGTCTGAGACGTCATAAACGTCAAATGAAACAACAATGTCTCGTCTTATGTAATAAGCCTTTTTCGAGGGTAAAGTAAATAGCCAGGCAAGGCAACAATAAAAATAAAAATAGAAAAGGAAAATGCTATTTCTGTAGGTTTTAGACTCGTGGTCCCTCATTCACTGGCAGCTGATCACCCGCACATCAACCCAGGGTGAGTTATTTACAGATTTTCCCTCGTGTCTAGATTACCATGCCTTATCACCCGCTAATTACACACTTGATGGTTTCTAGAGACATTGGTGACGGGTTGTGGCCTACATGACGAGGGGACAAGCTCTGAAATGGGGTAGAAATAGGATATAAGAAAGAGGTCAGGGATGGTAGATACTATTATAGGGAGGTCCGTTTTCCTTCATTCCCAAATATTTGTTGTGGTGGTGTAATTGTGGTGTGGTGGTCGTATCTCTAATGTACCTTTGGTGTGTGTGTAGTAAGTTATTGGTAGTGGGCGTGTAGTTGTAGTAGTGGTAGTGAAGTTGTGGTTGTAGTAGTGGTAGTGGGCGTGTGGTTGTGGTTGTAGTAGAGGTAGTGGGCGTGAAGTTGTGGTAGTAGTAGAGGTAGTGGGCGTGAAGTTGTAGTAGTAGTAGAGGTAGTGGGCGTGAAGTTGTGGTTGTAACATAGTGGTAGTGGGCGTAAAATTGTGGTTGCAACATAGTGGTAGTGGGCGTGAAATTGTGGTTGCAACATAGTGGTAGTGGGCGTGAAATTGTGGTTGCAACATAGTGGTAGTGGGCGTGTAGTGGTGGTGGGTGTGTAGTTGTGGTTGTAGTAGATGTAGTGGGCGTGTAACATTAGTTGTAGTTGTAGTAGAGGTAGTGGGCGTGTAACGTTAGTTGTGGTTGTAGTAGTAGTGGGCGTGTAGTTGTGGTTGTAGTATTGGTAGTGAGTGTGTAGTTGTGGTTGTAGTATTGGTAGTGGGAGTGAAGTTGTGGTTGTAACTTAGTGGTAGTGGGCGTGTAGTTGTGGTTGTAGTGGTAGTGGGCATGTGGTTGTGGTGGTGGTAGTATGGTGGGTTGTAATAGAGGTTGTGGGTGTGTAGTTGTGTTTATGGTAAGTTAGCCTTGTGTGGTAGGCATGTGGTTGTGGTAGTGTGTAGTTGTGTTTATAGTAGTGAGGTAGGGGTGTAGTTGTTGTTGTGGTACTGGTAGTATGATAGCATGTAGTTGTGGTTGTGGTACTAGTAGTAGGTGGTAGGTTGTAGTTGTGGTTGTTGTGTGGTAGTGTGGTGGGGAGTGGTTGTGTTTATAGAAATGTGGTAGGTGTGTTGTAGTGGGGAGTGATAGTGATGGTATTGGTGTGGTAGGGAGTAGTTGTGTTTATAATGTTGTGGTGGGGACTGGGTGTGGTGGTGTATGTTTGTGTTTCTAGTAGTGTGGTGGTGGTAATAACACATTTTATTCATCATATTTAATACACAACCAATAGATCACTTAATCTGTATGGTAATGCATAATAGAAGCCTGGAAAACATTTTGTGTGTCCAGTGAGGGATTGAGTGTTAAATGAATTATACACAGAACAAACAAATCGGAAAACTGCAGATGGCCTGTTATTCTAGTTATTAGCATCCCATTGAGGCCAAGAATCTGTCCAGCTTAGTTGTATACAGTATCTGTTAAGTGTTTTTCCATTTATGATTTCTTTGGAAAACTTGTTCAATTTGTCCACCACTGTTTCTGAAACAGTGTCTCCCTGTTTTGCATCTATATTGGAATTTCTCAAGCTTAGCTTTGTTTGTCTATTCTATCCTGGCTACTTGCTTTTAGAACCTTGTTAAAATCTCCTGTGGGAAGTGATATTATTTTATCAGATAGTGACACAGCTGAGCTGAGACTCCACTGTTGCCAGACAGCTCTCTGCCTCTTTCCCTCTGTGATCTAGTCTGGTAATTGGTTGGAGTTGAAACTGGGATATCGTGGTGTTGGTGGCTGGTCAGGTATATCTGCCAACCCCTTGTCCAAGTGTCAGGGGACACCCTAATCATGTTCTCAAGGTGGCTGAGAGGCAGTTAAACAGACTTGTTCAGCTTTAGGTGAAGCAGTGATGGATCAGAGACTTGATGCTTTGGGTTGACTCTGCAGTTGTCCTCACATAGCACAGTCTCCTTTACCTCTGATGGTTGGTTTACTAAATAGCCTAGCCTACTTGTTATTGGAACAGTACCCTTTTTTATAGGGTTTTCCAGACATAATGATGATGTATCATTCCCGACACTTCTGCAGGGAGTAAGAATTCAACTCCCTGAGCCTCTTCCAGTCATTAAAGTGTTCAAACCGGTGAATTTACATTGTATTTATTGGTTGTGGAACCAGCACAGCTTTTATTCTCCCACCCGCCTCCCGATGCGGAGCCTTTACTTGCGTGTATTTCTCATGGGAGTGGCCGAAGCTACCCTCTCTCTGGGCCAGCGCGGGTCAACGCTACTTCAGGATACTGCCACCAGGTGTCTCACACATCAGTACAGCACCAGATTTAAAATGTTTACTTCTGATGATCTTCACGGAATTTACACTCACTAGCCCTATCTAGGAGGCCTGGACGGTCTGGGCTAGGCAAGGGGTAGGTTCTATAGCAATCCAGCTGTGCTGATTCCACAACCAATAAATACAATGCCGTGACAAATGTACAAATTTACTGCTAAATATTCTCAGTGGGGTTTCATTTCTTAATATCTCTTAGGAAGACTAGAGCTGACAACAATACTCCAAAGGTGGGGTAGGATAAGTACCTTCCATAAAGTCATCATGTTTCTTGTCTGGAAGTTCCCCAAGATCCAGCTGTCTAGCTGTCTTGCCATTGATGTTACTTGGGTGAAGGGATAGGAGAATGTGGTAAATTATTCAATATTTCTCAAAGGTCTGTCCCCATGTACAGTACTTGGCATTAATTTCTTGTTGACCACAGTTATTGTGTGTGGAGATTTGAGTTAGTGCTACTTGGTTTCCATACCTCAGCAGTTCGAACTTATCTCCATATTGTTGTAAACAGCTCACCTCAAAATTTTGGCCAAGTTTTCTTGTACCGTAGTAGTTGGGCATAATTTTGTGATCAGCTTTTTTTCGTGATTCTTGTGTCATCAATAAATTATGTATAAGCTTAGATGTTGAGTGTCCTTGGTTTTGTCAGTTTCCCCTTTGATGGTGGGGAAGAGGAGGGCACCCAAAACTAAGCCTTTTGGAATGCCATTGATGACATTACTTGACCCTGATAGACTCCCTTACACATATATACATGTATATCCTGTCGAAGAGGAAGCAATGTAACCATTTACTGAGTTCACCACATATCCCCAGTGCTTTGATTTTATGTAGGAGAAATCTATGGTTCACTATTGCTTTTGTTGAGTAAGGATATTTGACATCAATATTTTCCCCATCCTTAGTGTCCTGAAAAATTCTGACATAGTGGGACAGCAGCTGTGAAAGGCAGGAGAGACCTAGTCTAAAGCCATGCTGCCCCTTGATCGCATCTTTCATGTCTTCCAGGTAGCTAACCATTTTGGAATGTAGCACTCCATCTTTGATCTCATTAGGTGGGATGTCAGCACCATTGGTCTGTAGTTTTTAGCTGTAATCCCTAAATGCCCGCACTTTTTTTTTAAGGCACGACGACAAATGCAAGCACCATTCTTTTTGTCTATGGTTGGCTGGATCCACTAATGTGGTTGCCTGTCTTTTAGGGGTTAATGAACTGGCATTTAGGCCTACATGATTATTCGAGTTCAAATTATTTTGTTTTTCCATTTCAGTTCTGAAAAAGAAAATGTGTACAATATAAATTTTATAATTTAGCACAATTGTAAACTTACTAAAGTAATATGCTATGCCTATGCCATTCTGTTTGTTCTGTACAGCATTTTATGGTTCACTGCATGACTAGACCTCTCATTAAGGAGGATTAAAGCCTAGGCCTATCCGAGTTTCGGTGTTGGAGACATGGTGATGGAAGTTATCAGAACTATTGTCGGGGAAATCGAAGTGCTGAAGGACATAATTCATGGCCGGAGTGAAATTGCAGGCCCAGCTGCAAGTGCGGACAAGGCAAAGCTGATAGCCTTCCAAGTTACACAGATAAAGAAGAAAATTAAAACATTGAAACTGGAAGGAAGGATAGTGTACAATGATTTAGAAAGGGAGGAAAGTAAACTACAGAGGGAAATTCGAGAACTGAGACAACTGGTGAGTGAGGAAGAGTCAACAGGGGTGAAATTTCAGAGAGGGCAGCACCAGCCATCCAGGAGTGAAGCTGGTATACAATGTCAAAGAGTAACAGGGAGGACAAAGGGGAAGCATTGTCAGTGTGAAGGGAGCAGCTGTGAATGTGGTGGTACAGAAAATGTGCAATGTCAAGGTTTTCATAGTGGTGCATTATCCAATGAAAATAAGTTGCTTAGAGTGGAAAGTAACTATGTCCCAGAATTGGAAAAGAAGTTATATGGAAAGGAAGCCTTGACTGAGAACACAGGAACAGAAGAAGAATCACAAGAGCAGGTGGTGTTAAACGTTAATATTGTTGATGACTTAAATGATGAACAGAACAAGAATACTGAAATTGAGATAACAGGAGGTGATGAATGCACAGTTGTAATGCCAAAGTTCAAACACTCATGGGAAACCAAAGACCACTCACAGTTCCTTAGAATTCACAGGAAGTACAGACTTCCACACAGGCGCCTGCAGGAGTGGCAGACCTTACTCACCTACAAATCTGTGGAAGAAATAGAACATCATGCAGCCAAGTATGAAGCATATCTGAGGGAGAAGCATGTGGTGAAAGGACAGTTGATCCAGTGGAGGAGTGAGAAGGAGCAGAGGAAAAAGGAGCAGCTAGATAAAGCAATGCAGGAGAAGCTGGCAGTGGAGGAAAATCTGAAAGGAGAGAGGCAGGCAAAAGAGAAGAATTTGAGGAGAGAACGTGAGAAGAGGTACCAGAAGCTTGCTCTATGGAAAGAATCAATGCAAAGTGAAGATAGGAAGGTGACAAAAGCTCCAGCTGATGTGCAGACAAAAACAGCTGGCAGTAGAAGCTGTGATACACAACCCAGGCACAGAATTATGGCTTTTACTGATGAAGAGAGGAAAGTAATGGTATCTCAGCTTCAAGACTATCATGAAAGAAAAGTTAGACAGAGGGAACTGGAATTGAAAAGAAAACAAGAGGAGGAAGATTACAGAAAACAACTGCAGAGTAACAACCATAACAGGAGAAGAAACTTCAGGGAAAGGGACGAGGAGTACCAGAAGTCCCGGAGAGAAGAGAGGGCCAGAGAGGAGAGGCGGAGGGAGGAACAGGCGAGGAGGCTGGAGAAGATCAAAATCAGCGTAAAGGTAGAGGCAGAGAGGGACCCAGGCCGTGTGACCAGACCCACAATGTGCCGCCTTGCTTACACTCACACACCATCTCCACTGCCAAACACTGTCTCGACTGTCCATGTTGATGATATACCCCACTTGGCAACTCCGGCTTGGAGACAAGATTTTCTGTGATGTGTGTAAAGATCCAGTCACAAATGAAATTACTTTCTTCATTATTCATCCGTGAGTCTCAGTCATTAGGCCCCCTATACACATATCGACTTTTTGCCCGTTCACCATCAACGGCACAATGCTGTGCATACCAAAGAGTGCACTGTTTTGTGGACGGTGTTTGCCATGAGTCACAATCACACGCCTAAACTCTTCCTTAAAATATGTATGTGTATAGAAGATTTCTACTCAGATGCACACTCTTTCAGCTTTACAAATATCTGCAGAAAATAAGGTGTAGGCATTCCATTAGATTCTAAAAGTATTTAATGTTCTGAATCATGTATAGTTGATTAGGCTATCTAATGCGGCTGCAATTCTGCGGCCCAGCGTTCGATCCTTGCTCGGGACACGATAAAAATCTTTCACTGATGCCAGAGGTTACCACCCCTGTGAGCAGGGGGTGGGGGGTTTGAGTCAGCTGTCTGAGGTCTTCCTGCTTACACAGCCATAACCGAAGCTGACTCGGGTCTCACGTGGGTGGAGAGGTCTTTGGGCCACTCATCATGCTTGTGATGCGTACTATAGTTGTGTTTCATACACACAGTGTGTGCTACACTCTGTCCCATTGACTGCCACTCATTGGCGGACCTTTAATCTTTAACTCTGTTTGTGATAGCAATGACTCTACCCCATTATCGTATTTATGTACGTATAGTCCTATATGTTTTCATATATTCTCATTATTTGTTTCATTTATATTTTACATAAGCAGGTACATTAACAACTGAATTTTATGAACTGCAGTTTGGAGTAAGGGAATAAGGACATTTAAAGACTACAATATATAATATGAATTATATTATATAGGCTTTTATCCTAGAGAACTGACCTTGCTAAAAATGAGCAATTCTACATAAATATCAAAGTTCTTCCATTATCATCGGTGCAGTCCTGTGCACAATGAAGTGATCTGCAAGAAACTGAATATTGGAGAGTAGCATTTTTGGCAAGTCTATCTATCTATCTATCTATAGCTCTGATGCTTCGTTCCCTCCGGGAACTCCCCCCAAGGGGGTGGCCATGGCAGAAGTGTCTTCAGTTTTCCCTGTTCCAACACTCCCTCCTTACTTGGTCAAGCCCTCCTCTGCCTCTCACTTTTCTCTCCCTCACATACTCTTCCACTCTGTTCTGTCATCTGACTAGTGGTCTGCCTCTCACACCAGGTGCCACAACTTCACTTCCATAAACCTTCTTTCTCTCACTCACCTTGCATTGTCTCCACATGTCCAAACCACCTCAGTGTATTATGCTTCACTCTCTCAACCACCCCACACTCAATAACCAGTTGCCTTCTCACTCGTACCACATCACTCATACACACACTCATTACTTTCTCCATCCCACCTGGTCAGTCCACATGCTGTTCTCAAGTAACTCATTTCCAAAGCACCTATTCTAGACTGATGAGCCCTACTCTGATGCATATGTCAATGTTGGCAGGATTGTACTATTTCTTAGTCCCCTTTTCACTTCCATATTCACACTTCTACTGTTCATAATCCTTCCCAGTGATCCTATGACCTGACTACCCCTCACTGCTCTCTCCCTAATTTCTCCGTCCATACTTCCATGATTGCATAGAACTGTTCTCAGGTACTTAAACTCCTTCACTTCCTCCATCCTCTCACCCCCCGGAGTTATTTCATATTTAGTCCCAGTTGGTACTCCACTCTGTATGGTGTGGAAAAGTCAATCACTTCAGTTTCTGCTCTCTCAAATACCATCACCTTACTTTTACCAACATTCACCTTCAGTTTCCTTCATTTGCACACAGACCCTCTGCAACTCCCGTTCACTCTCAGCCATCAGCACAGTTGGCAAGTCGAAGACGGCAAGCGGTCGACTTGTCTGAATACGTCTATAGAGTGCTATGTACTTTTCACACTGTCCATGGCATTGCACCGTTCCATTTTTATGGCTTATGGCAAAAAGTCGATACGTTTGAAGGGGCCTTAGGGTTAAGTCTTACCTCATTGATATTCACAAGTTTCTTTTGAAAACAATCAGGAGGCTTGGGAAAGTCTTACATAAACCTGATAATAAATGGTGTGACATCTTAACCACATAGCTGCGGGCATTATCTACCGCGGCAGCTCTCTCCCGCACTCTTGGTCACTATGTAAACAACACATTTGATGGCTAATAGTTTGTAAACCACTCATGCTACATAAATAAATGATGCAGGATATTGAAGTACAAACCTTTAGCTGTCTCCTGATGTAGGCCTACTTGTGAAGACTAAAATGGCATCTGTAGGATGGGTAGCCACCTCACAATGATATCAACTCGAAATTCACTTTTGCACTCAATTTACACTATATTTATATATCTAAGTAAATTTTCACTCTCTAATTTCATTATAAAACATGTTAGAATCACATTTTTCAACACAATATGAAATATAATGTCACTGTCGTTTTTTGTACATATATATAAGGTAATTACAGGAAAAGAGGAGTGATGAAAATGTGTTGTCCTACCCTCACTGTTAGAGACTGACTGACTGGTGGTGGGTGAGATAGTTGTAGCCAAGTCCCTGGCTGCCAGCCACAGTGCTACCAATCAAAAACTAGCTTATTAGGGGCCGCGCAAATTTAAAAACTGTGCTGTCGAATGAATTTTACACCCTCGGTGCTCCAGACTTGTTGCTAGTGTCGAAATTTTACTACACCCGCGAATTAAGGGTTAATCATTAAAACTCTGGTGTCAGCATTTGTTGACAGTGCATTTTTCAAGCCTTAGCACCTCCCAATTTGGTTGATATTCTCACACCAGAGGCAAACTTGTGCTTGCAATCAATCCACAGTCACCCGCACTCCCTTGGTGCAAACCCACTCAGTCTAGCCAACACACTGATTGTGTGAGGACGGAATCTATTGTTAAACGAGTGAGAGGTTGTCATTCTGACCTGGCCACCCATCCTACAGATGTCCATATAGTCTTCACAAGTACAGGAGATAGCTATAGGCTTGTACTTCAGTATCATGTATCATTTATTCATGTTGGGTTATTGGTTTACACGCTGTTAGCCGCCAAATGTTTGTTTACATTAATATGCTTGCGCTGGTAAGCTGGCATTCTCGAATTAACCTGCTCTTTAAGGGTTAAGAAAGAAATTTTATGTTATCATGACACATTATTATTAGACCACTCTCAGTAGTCCATTCATTGCCTTTTATTATGCAGGATAGTAAATGTTCCAATAAATTACAGTACTACAAAAAATTTAAATTTTTTCATTATAGGCACTGGTAGGTTGCACTACATTTTATATCTTATATTCTTTGCTTTTACCCACTTATACCCTTTAGCAATAAAATATATTATTATTTATTGCATGATTTTAAGAATTTTTTTCTTTTAAAAAGAGAGGAAGCACAACAAATAATAATTATAAGAAAAGAAAAGGGATTGAAATTGTACCGTTCTTAAATAATAGCATTTTTTATTGTGTATGAAGCTAAACAAAATAGAATTGATACAAAATTAAGCCAAACACTTGGCACTGCACTATTGAAAGGCAATCCAGGTGTATGACATTTGTTACATCTATTTGATAATTTTGCTTCCTGCCTTTCTTTTTTTCTTTGTTTCTGTGGCTTTATTTCTTTTTTACCTGTTTCATTTTCCCAAGTACTCTGTTTCACTTTCCCTTGCACTCTGTTTTACTTGCTCTTGTAGGCCTACTCTGTTTCTTTCTATTCCTTCCCTTTTTATTCTTGCTCTTCCATCTCTTATCAACTGTCCTTCGTCTCAAAGTCGCTTATCTCTAACAAAGGTATGGATGGTTGTTTAAACTGTATTTTTGTGATCAATTCTATGGTATGAGAGTGTTATGTTTTAGGCATTGTCCAACACTGAAAATTTCAGTGATAATGAAATATAAGAAAATAAGTGAACACGTTAATTTGTTCAAGAAGGAAAAATAAGTTAATTGGCAGCACCAGGGTGAGCTATTATGCACGATGCAGCCATTGGTGCCTTGGTGATGCGCAGATGTAGTGTAAACCCTCCACTGGTAACAAGTGGTTGGACTGGTATCGTATCATATCTCTGAGAAATTACCTAGCTAAGTGACTGAGTTGGCTATTCACGCACTTTTTTTCCACATTAACAGCTTATGTCAAATATATTAAGAAATATTCAAGTGTTGAAGCTATTCGGTGATATTAGTAATTTTACACTCGGCTGTATGGATGTGGGATGTGAAGAAATGGATTTTATCCATTCTTGTGACCAATAGCAGTTATATAAAATAACATGTAGTAGACATTTTACTAGTTTTTGCATCAATGCTTTTTATTGATTAAGATGTATATAATGTATATGATAAAAAAATTGACGGTATACAGGCAGTCAGATTTTTTATTGGTGTGTGTGTACATGTAGGGTGACATTAGCTCATATTGGAATCTCTTGCAATTGTTAAAGCCTGAAGTGCCTTCCTCAGTCAGTCACCATTTATCACTAAGGGAAAGGTCTATAAAAATTGTTTCTGGATGTTACCTTACTTTTGCAAATTTGTGGGTGTCAGAGTGACATCTATTTTTAAAAGTACTGTAGCATGAATTCAGGAGAGAAGTGAATGTAAGTTATATTAGGCTAGGTATAATTGGTAAGGTTATTAATTCTTGTATATATTAAATGGTACTTGGTACATCAATTGCTACTAGGGTGGCTGATCTTCAGGTGATCCCAGTACATAGTAATGTATAGCTTTCATATTTGGGAAATGTAAATGCAGCAGGGTTGGGGTATTCTTATTCGAATACATTGGAATACAGTATTTGGGTGTATTCGTATATGAATAATTATCAGACATCAAAGTATTCGCATTCGTATTCGAATACTTGAGAAAAGTATTCGTATTCCTCAAATAATCTGACGAATTATCCTAAATCCGTCATCAGAAACAACAGAGTTATTGTTCCTTACAATTCTAGCTATCTGTTTGGGCGACGTGTATGATACGGGTTCACGAGCTGTGGCCGGGTGGTGACCGCAGCACCCTGTTACTGTTTAGTCTGCCTCAATTGCCACATTGCCAGTGAAAGCCTGGAAAGCGACGTGTTTCAGTAGATCCATGTTCAACCAGGCTCATTGTTGGATTTATTCTGTACTGTATTGTCCTGTTGCCATCTGTAATCCCTGGATATTACATATATTATAGTGCTGCAGACTGCCCACACCAATATACAGTATTTGTAAAATGCATTAAGTTTTTAATATCACCATTCAGTTTCACAAGAAGTTGCATAATTGAAAAAAAAAAAAAAAAAAAAAAAACAATAATCATTAATACACCAAAGAATAAAAGTGAGGCCTAAAACATGAGGCTGTTTTGTGTTGCTTTCAAAACTGATTAGCTATACTGTATACTGGAAATCTTGGGAAAACAGTGATAAACCTGTACTGAATACTGGCATCAGTCATAAGTTCGTGAAGTAATTTTACTATTGAATAACTTTAGTACAGTGCTATGCTGATTGCTGAGTTACCTACATGCAGAAGTTATTTTTCAACAAAAAGTATTCATGAATGCATTCACGAATACTCTCATAAGTATTCAAATTTGTATTCGAATTAACAGTACAGTACAGTATTGCAGTGTATTCATATTCATAGAAATTTGAAGTATTCTTATTCACAACTCTTGTATTCACTCCATACCTGAAATGCAGTGAAATCGACCATGTGCATGGAAGTCATGATGATGACTTCCACTGTCAATAGGTATTATACATGGATACTACAATACAAATCATCATCAAATCTTCGACATTTCTTGCAAGTAGTAAACCCTCATAAGTCAGATTTACACATACTGTATGTCATAAGGCAAGCAGTATTAATGAAAACAGTCAATTTAAAATTCAAAAAGATAACGGAGGAAATTTACTGAAAAAATTCCCCCGATTCAGTATACTGTACAATATTTTGATTTAAGGGGGCCAAACTCAATGTAGGTAAGTTGGAAATTTTTTCCTTTAAATAGCATTGAATAATGGGGCAGAATCTCTGAATCAGATAATTGAGAAATTTAGACAAGTTATAAGGGATTGAGCCGTAGTTATTCAGACTTACGAACTGTATTCATGGCCAAGCATGTAGTCTTACACCTTGTGTGATTGAAAGGGATAATAGATTATATAGTTATGTTTATCGGGTCATTTGCATTTACTGTATTTCCTGTGCACCTTTTGCCTGGCTATCACCTGAGAATAGTGAAAGCTGTAGCTTACACTGGAGAGGAGGAAGCTTTGCAGTTAGCAAATTTATACCCTGTGGTCAGGGGATCACATCCACTCTGTGGTGTGGCCTGATCAATGTTGTACCTCGAGTTGAGTTTTATGTCACTGATAATAAGACCACCAAGCATTCCAGTATTCCAGACCACCTTGAAGATCAGCTCAATATTTTAGAATTATTTCTGACCTCTCATCCTTCTGCTTATACTGTACTGTTGAACTTTTCTCTCCATTGAGCTCCTCCGACCACAGTTTTATTTCCGTGTCCTGCCTTATCTATCCCGTAAAACCTTTGGACCCTCCCAGGAGGTGGCATCCGTAGAATTACTGTACAGTGCTGCCAACTGGGAAAATCTGAGGCAGTACTTTCAAGATTTCCCAATGTTTGATATTTGTTTCTCTGGATGGGATCTCTTTGAGTGTGCTGCACACATCACAGAGGTGATTCTTTCGGGTGTAGAAGCATTCACTACATATAATTTTCTCAGTCTGACACTAACATTTCTTGCTTTAATAAATTACCCTTGTTCTACTGCTGTCCACACCAAAGAGGAAGCTTACAGGTGGTACAGTTGCCAGACAAAGTTCATTAAGACTTGACAGGTGTATCATAATATGAGATGTCATTATTTTATAATCAATGTATGTAATATAATCAATACCTATATAACTGTAACAACATTAAAAGCACATAGTCTAGACCTAGCAAACTTTGTCAGGCAATTGTACCATCGCTTTCAAACTAATAAATCTCATGGCCTGTATATTTCACATCTGTTTTCTGACTAGCTAAAAAAATGGCATATTGCCAAAAATCTCTCCAGCAACTTTATTTCTTCCACTTCCCCTTCTCTAATCCTTCCTGGTAGAAATGTTGCCATTTCTTCACCTGACAAAGCTTCACTCTGTATGGTTCCAACTCAATTCCTTCATCTCCACCCCTTCTGACTTACCTATGCCTGCTATTAGAATCTCTTCAGAGCAAGTATTTTCTGGCCTTGAAACTCAGAAAATGTGTATTTATTCATGATGAGATTCCTCTGTTGTCCTAAAGAATTGTACTTCTGTGCTGACTCCTTGCCTTGGCAAACTTTTCCATCTTTGTCTGTCATCAAATATTTTTCCTTCCCACTGGAAGTTTGTTCTGATCCAACCTGTTCTGAATAAGGTTGACCGTTCCCAACCCTCCAAATATTACCCTATTGCTCTGATTTCTTATCTTTCTTAGTCATCGAATCTATACATAACTTCAAAATTCAAAATCATCTTCCACGACACTGCCTTCTTTCTGATCGTCAGTATGGTTTCCGTCAGGGGCACTCTACTGGTGACCTTTTGTTCCTCATTTCTGATTTATGGTCATCCACTATTCGAAGCTTTTGGTGAACCATTTACTGTCACGCTAGACATATCAAAAACTTTTGATAGAGTCTGATAGAAACTGCCCTCATTCAGTTTCCATCCTTCCCCCTGTGCCTTTGTCTCTGATTTCCTTTCTAGTCGCACTATACAGTAACTGCTGTTGTAGGTGGTAGCTGTTCTTTCCCAAAGATTATCAACAGTGATGTTCCTCAGGATTCTGTCCTATCAGTTACTTTCCTTCTTTTCATCAATTGCCTTCTTAGCCTTAGGCCCACTTTTCTCCTATCAACTTTTATACCAATAATACCACTCTGCATTACTACACCCAGTTTGATAACCCTCTATCCCTGTAGTTTCTCTCCACATCAAGTAATGATCTCCAATTGGGGCAGAGAACAGCTTGTGGCTTTCAATTATTCCAAAACACAATTCCTTCATCTTCCATACGACTATCCTCTCTTTTTCAATGACTCACATCTGAATCTTTCCTCTTCTCTCAGTATTCTTGGTGTATTTTTCTCTCGTACCATACTTTCTCTTGGAGATATCATATTACCTCGCCAGCTAAAGCTGTCTCAAAGAAATTGGATGTGCTTTACAGATTCTGTGAATAAAGTACTGTACTTTTACCCCACCCCTACACTGTTGCTGTCTCTGTACAGGGGTCTCATCCACCCATGTATGGAGTATGGCTCTTGTGCAGGTGGCTGAACTTAATAACACTTCTGATCCAAGTGAAATCAAAGGCCTTTCATCTCATCAACTCTCCCTCTCTTACTGGTTCACTACTACAACCTCTCTCTTGCCGCAAAGTTACATCTCACTTTTCTTTTGCTATTACACTGGACATTGCTCATTTGAACTCTCTCAATGCATTCTTCCTACTCAGCCTAACCCCATTTCTGTCCAATTCCCTAATGCAAGAGTTAACCTGTACTTTCAGTCTTTCATATGTACAACAGGTTAACTCTGGCAAACTTTACCTCTATCCATCTTCCCCCTTTACAAAGACTAATGTTCTTTCAAACTCAATGTGTCTAGGCATCTCAAACAAAATTGGACATGGTTTTGAACTTCTCACTCATTTTATCTCACAAGTGAGCACAATAAACAGGCTTTCAGCCTGTAATCTGATTTTCATTAATATAGAAAACAATTCTATCATGGTATTGTTTAGGGAGGGTGTTTCACAATGTTTGGTGGTCTTTCAGTTAGTGCCTGAAACTTGACTTGGAAGAATAGATTTTTTAATCAACTCACCTGAGTGGATTCAATCTCCAAACATTTTTGTTACAAAACTATTACACAAACCAGTTAACCAACCTCCCAGTTTATGAATCATTACTTTTTATTGTAGGCAAATGATATTCTGGACCTCATAATGGGTGTAAATGCATGATGGCCAGAGTTCTTATTTAAAATGAAGTCTTTGTAGGGTCTCGGACAGCTACAGTATCAAGGTGTGTCAGTTTCATGCTTTGTCAACATAATGCACTTAGTATTTCATGCCTTTCTTTATGCAAGCTTTTTACTCTGAACCGAAATGGGGTATGCTGCATTATTTTTAGAAAATTAAATACTTCCGTACTGTGGTATATTCACTGCCAGCATAATGTACAAGTAACTTTCATTTTATGTGAGTTTATGATTCACAATTTCAAATTATCATGAGGTCCATAATCCATGTTTTCTTCACAATAATGTGCACCAATGCTGTATTTGCTTATGTTTTTTTTTTTATGTACTGTATAAAACCTCTTCATGAACATAATACTCGCTTAAAACGAGAGATACCAGACCTTTGTGTGTGTTAGATGTAAGAAACGTTTTAATTTTTAGAATTAGCAACTTCATGATCTCAGCAGTTCCAAAATACTGTAAGAGAAAACATGCTGTAGCTTTGGCACTTAAATAGATCGTCTGTTGTGGGTAGATTTGTGGGGTACTGATTCCACTAAAGTGACTAAACAGTGCTACAAAGCAGATTGCCCACTCATACTGAGCTTCACAATTTGGAGAAATCGAGAGTCTTCCATTTTGCTAAATGCTTATGACATTCTTAAAGAAGCCATCTGTAGTGGACAAATTGAAGGGCTACTAATTCTTCCAAGATAATTCAGGAAACAAACTGCACTAGTATACATGTAGAGGATCTGTTTTTAGCATAGTTTGGACGAATCAGTAGTTCTTCAATTCACTGGTAACAGGTGGCTCTCTGAAGATGAAAGGATGGTCCTTCATTAAGCGGCTTTCTACCACTAATTACCGTAAACTTTCACTAAACTGAAATTCAGTGCACTTGATAATTTGGCTATGCTGAAGTTGATAAGCCGAGTTTTAGATTAGGAGGGAACAGTCCTAATGATGGATTTTTTGCATCCAGACTGTTCCGTGTCACTAATCACTGGAAAATTGCCACTTCCCACCCAATTATGTCATTTTTAGCATCGCAGTCAGTTAATTAAACCTTGTTGCTACACCATTTTGGCATCAAACATTGTGTAATTTTTGTACAAAAAAACATGCAGATTATTTTCCAAATAAATAGGTGTTCTTGTAGAAAATTACATGTTATTGATTACAAACCAAAGGTACAGCTAAAGCCAAGTATTTATATGAATGCAGACATATTCATATGTTTTCTTTTATGGCATCTGTTGAACATTTTACTGAATTTGTCACACTGAAACATATCTAGAATATTAATATAACTACTGAAGAATAATATCATGAGAAGTTTGCATAGCCTACAGTGAATCAATAACTAACACGAGAAATTTTAGAAAATGCTGTATGCAATTACTGGTTGACACAGAGGTAGCCTGACTTCCATATTGAACTACTATAAGTGACAATCACCCGCTGCTCTTGAGTTAGTGACGCTGGGAATTATTTATAGTCTAGTTTAATGAGTGTTTACTGTATGAACTCCCATGACACATATTAAAAGGAAATTGATATGTCAGTTAGAGTTGTTAGTGCCTGAGGAGGAGGCCAACCTAGTACTGTACTGTACTTCAGAGACTGACAATTGTCTTTCACTGGTTCTGATACTGGGTGTCTTAAAGATGTTGGGTGTTAATTAGATTTTTTTCTTTTTTCCTAACTAGGATTAAAGTTTGTTTAAGACTGGATATAGTTTTCAAATTAATATTATTTAGACCAGGGCTACTCAGATGGCGATCCACTGGCTGAATCCGGCCCTTTCACTGACTCTGGGCAATTATAAAAAAATATATGGTATACAGTATACTGTATATATTTTCTTGTTAATAGCCAAATCAATCTTTGTGTGCTTAACTTGAAGATATTTGTGCAAAACATTCAATTACAGTAATGTGCCAACTTGTTGCTTATTTTGTTTATGTGGGACAGTAATTACTTTAATTTGGAAATATGTACTGTAGTGGTAAAAAACTGATGGTCATTTTTGTTAATTTCATTTTCAAATTGTGGTCCCCATCCTGAAGTACAGTACAGTACTGTAGTTGAATATCCCTACCATAGAGACTGTACAGGACATATTTCAATTTTCAAAATAATACAGTGTATTGTTATTTTTGGTTAAAAGTCTTTCAATTTTGATTTTAAGCTCTGCAATTGTTCCCATAAGGTTCCTGCAACATGCTGTACTAAGATTAAGATCTTTTAGAGTTTGATGGAATTTATGTAGATTTACCTCGTCTTGTTGTAAGTGACACATATATATTTTAGGTGTGATTTATAAACTTGAGTAGTGTTTGCAATAGTTTGTTGTCTACTGTTCTGTACACAATGCACTTAATTTTAATTCTGCGAGGCATTAAATGCATTACATTCTATTTGCACCTGTATAGAATGTCTGTTTTGCTGTAATAAAGAATTGTAAATACAGATTTTTTCACCCTTGTGCTGTACTGTATTTTTACATTACATTACTACTCAAGGTGATGAGTTGGGAGAACTCAGCAGGGATTTAAACCTTCTATAAGTAGTGTGCTTTAAGGTTAGTATGGCATATAGGACATGGGGAAAAATTTGTTGATTTTTTTTACTAACAGTGACCTACTGTTAGCTGTAGAATATTCATGATTGTGGAAAAAAGATTACCGGTAATTATTTGATGAAGCTGCTTATGTATGTTTTAGTTTACAAGTACTGTACTGTACAAGTGTGGTGGAGAGGGATGGGAGGGGAGTCAAAAGGAGGTGGAAAGATAGCCTTGGTATCAGTGATAACCCTGACCTGCCTGCAGATTGTGTGAGTACCAAACTAATCAATATCTCATCCATAATGTATGTACAGTTGGCCTCTGGAATATGTATACACCACTGTGACATCAAAGGTTCATAACAACTAGAAGATTTAGTACATTAATTTCCTAACACCAGACTTTTCTAGTAATGTTATTTGAGAATTACTTGAATCAGTCAACTAAACAATGCCCTACAGTATGTGCAGAATAAAGACTCCTTTTAACCAATGCCCTGTGTACAAATTCCTGAGGCTGACTGTACATGTGATGTCTGCCAGAGCTCCATTTGATCCAACTGAATTTGTTCCTTGCACTCTTGATAGACAACACTAAGTGTGAAACAGGGATTGTGACTGTGTATAAGTAACAAGCCAGCCAACATATCCACTGTTCACAATACAGTTATAAAATGATAATTTTCATCAAGTTAAGCCTGGTGGAATGAGGTTCCAGGAGGAACCATTTGTACAGTTCAGCTGCCAGCAAAATTTTTGTCCCACAATGCATGCTGTTTCCAAAATTCCTTCATAGTGTGGGTAGTGATGGCTGTGTGTGAGGTAGAGGTTGGTGACGAGGTGCGGGGAGAGGGAGGGGTTGCCAGATTCTTCTGCATGAAATGTGGGCGTTTGAGGGCCATTGAGGGCACATGTATAGTTGTAGACTCTGAACACTTTTCAAATTGGTCTAGAGACACAAGATACTTATTCATATCCAAACAGTAGTGGTAAATTATGCCCACTGTATTGTACTGTGTGCGCTTGGACTGTGCCATATGGTATGTCCTGACTGTTAAGGGTTAAATTACAGTAAATGATGACTGGACATTAGAAAATAAATTCAATTCTGTAAATATAGATTTAGATAAAAATTCACAAGCATGCATTCACAGATAATAACATGCACTGATGTATACAGACATTTACAACATCTACACTCAAGGATGCTGTAATAGTTGAAATGATGGTGGAGGAGTGACAGTAAAATTGATAGTGGAGAAAGGTAAGGTCAGAGAAGTGAGGAGGGGGAGGGTGATAATGGAAGAAGGTCAGGGTGATGATGGAGGAAGGTGAGAATGAGTTTTCAAATTTCAGCAAAAAAGAGGGTGAAGGCGGTGAAAGCTGAGAGTGGAGGAAAGAACAGTTAAGCTGAATCCTACTGGGTACATGCCCTCATAAGGCAGGATTTTGGATATTGCAACAGGAAGAGAGAAGGAGCTATAGAGGAGGGACAGTTGAAGAGATAGAGAAGGGGGATAGCAAGCACAAAGAAAAAGAAGTAAAGGAAGGTCAGTCGAAGAACCAAAAGAGGGACTGACACGGAACTGAAGGGGTGTCAAATCCCTTCCATTATTGCCCATATCTGGAGGAATGTAAAGAAGAGGATAGTGATAGAGGAAGGTGAGGATGAGGTTAAGAAGTTAAAATGAAGGATGGTATTAGAAGAAAATGAGGGGTGAGGGGAAATTCATAAAGGACAGTGAGGGTCTGAGTCCTGTAGAGAATTTCTTACTGGTTGAAAGTGAGAGTGAGGGAGAAAGGTGAGAACGGGTTGGCATTGGAAGCAAATGCGGGTGAGGAATGATCATGAATGAAAATTATATGAGGAGCAGTTTAGAGGGAGGTGAAGGAGTAGGCAAGACAGTAAATACTCCACGTCAGCAGGTACCTGTCTGGTGAGAGAAGCAGTCTGGAGCAGTGTGCAGATAAGACACTGGCTGAGTGATAGTAAAGTCCTGATAAGAAAGTGTTTGTGCCGCCACCCACTCACACCGGTATGAACGTGAACTTCCAGGCTGCAGTGGGGTTACAACCAATTGGGGGTTTTAAAACTCACTGTCTGCACACCTAGTTCCTGTTCTGTCATAATCATAAACCCGGAACCGACACACGTTTTGCCCTGAGCAAGTTTGGTAGGTTTTGTTGTCAATGCAAGTATTGGTGTGATGTTTGAGTGATGGGCTTAATTTCTGCTGTTGTTTTGTTTATAAACGTTTGCTCTTTATGAAATGACATTGTTATATATCATGGATACATGGTTTGGTTGTCATTGATGATAGTAACTGTTGCCATGTTATCAATGCTGGATATTTTCAACTTACCATATGTTGAATATGATGTTCATGCAGGAGTAATATGATTTTACTGTATTCTTCAAATTATATTACAATATCTGTAACAGCAATAAAAGGGCAGATACTATACAGGACAGTATGAGTATTCCCAATAGGCTCTCCCAATTTTGCAAGCTACATTATTGATTGACTATTCAAATAGGGGGTGTTGTTGGTGATATTGTCCTGCACATTCATTAGTGTGCCTGTACAGTATGTATATAATTATGGGTTATGCATGGTTGTTCAGGCCTTTACCACAAATATACACTATGTGTATTTGCATGTCACTGGGCATTTTGTGTATATGAGTATGTGTTGTGTGTGTGTGAAGACTCTACTGGTGTGTCTGTTGTGAGATACGGTAAATACAGTGTACATTATTTTGAGTACAATTGGGTATGTATTTGTGTGTGTATATGAACTGTACTGGTATGACTTTTGTACAGTATAGTACTGTAAATACAGAGGATTGGTGTATATTAATTTAAGGACAACACCTGTTTGATATTAACTGATTGCAAGTGTTGAGAAATATACAGCACACTACTAGTATAAAGTATAGTGTGTGGTCATACAGATGTGTAATATGATCTGTGTAAAATTAGCAGATGTCCGATGAACTGGTGAGAAATAGCAACAGACTTTCAAGGAAAATCAGATGAAAATATGAGTGTGATGCAGCCAGCACTGACAGTAGTAAAGTTAACCCATGAATGACACCTCCCACAAATTGCAAAAATCCATAAATAGCAAGCATCTCCCCCAAATGGTACTAGGTACTATTTTTTTCTAAACCTATTACAAGCTTTCCTTGAGACCAGTAAGTGCATTACAAGACACAGTTATGCTGTAATACAGGTACTTCATGAATAATTTGCACATGAATGCTAAATATTTAGGTATACAAATATAGGTACACTGTATTTTCTCCCCAAATATCTACTAATGTTCAAATTGGTTGTGAATGGCCTCTCTAATAAAATAGTTGATTACAGTCTTAACCTCGTCAATGAGCGACTTGGCAATGCAATTTTCATCTAACAAAGTAGGATTTTGCAGAAGGAATATTTTATTATTTTTGAGAGGTCTTCCTTCCAATAATTTAATTTGTCAACATGAGCGGTTTGTAGCTGCAGAACTCAACTTGAATTTGTCAGGTGGAACTGAGCCACAGTATCTCTAGTGACATCATACAGTACTGCTCTTACCAATCACACTTTGCTGTTTTCTCTCTCCCAGTCAGCCAGTCAACTAGGGATCCCCTTCCACCTTTTCTCTACTGTACACTCTACCCAGCTGTGTGAAGCCAGCATTTCTTTAGATTTATGATAAATATACTTATGATTTTGCTTTATGATAATATTGCAGTAGCTTGAAATTGTTTAGCATCTACAGTACATTAGTTTTCTGAGTGTATCAGCGAACTACATATAAATAGATTTTGGGGTTATTACCTTTGGACTGAGATACAGTTGAAAATAGGGGTTTTCAGAACTCCTGTTAATGCATTGTATCTTTATCTTGTTGGGATTGTTAAAGCCAATTCATTTGTTAACCCTTGGAGTGCGGGAATATTCGCACTTGCCCACTTTCCAGCACGGGCATTTTTTATAAAGCATAAACAAACCTTTGGCGGCTAGTAGCTTATAAACCACTAAACCTACATGATATTGAAGTACTAATATTTAGCTGTCTCGTGATGTAGGCCTACATGTGAAGACTATATAGACATTTATAGGACGTGAAGCCAGCTAAGAATGACCTCTACTCAAAACACACTTTTACACTCCTTTAACAATAGATTCCATCCTCACACACTCAGCGTGTTCACTAGACCGAGTGGGGTTAAACCATGAGAGGGAGGGGACTTTTGGCTTGGTGGCCGGCCAAGGCTACCCTCTACCATAAATTATCAAACTAGTTTGGAGCCATGCAAATTTGAAAATTGCGTTGACGACATATATTGTCATCTGCGGTTTAAGGGTTAACAGAGGTCAGACAGTACAGTAATCTCAGGCATTTCAAACTGTATTGATGGAGATTGTAGCTGTAGTTTATTATTGGTGAACCTTTATTATACAAATGGAATTGTTAGTTAAATAGAAGTTTCGCATAATATACTGTAATGTGGTGTGACTTATAATGTCCTCGCTTGCCCACAGGTGTGAAGTGAAACCATCGCTGCCATGTTTACCTCTAAAGATGGTGTGGAGATTGCTGACATACCAAGTAAGTAAATTCTCTCTGTCTCTCTGTCTCTGTCTCTCTCTGTCTCTGTCTCTCTCTGTCTCTGTCTCTCTCTGTCTCTGTCTCTCTCTGTCTCTGTCTCTCTCTGTCTCTGTCTCTCTCTGTCTCTGTCTCTCTCTCTGTCTCTGTCTCTGTCTCTGTCTCTGTCTCTCTGTCTCTGTCTCTCTGTCTCTGTCTCTGTCTCTGTCTCTGTCTCTGTCTCTCTGTCTCTGTCTCTCTCTCTCTCTCTCTCTCTCTCTCTCTCTCTCTCTCTCTCTCTCTCTCTCTCTCTCTCTCTCTCTCTCTCTCTCTCTCTCTCTCTCTCTCTCTCTCTCTCTCTCTCTCTCTCTCTCTCTCTCTCTCTCTCTCTCTCTCTCTCTCTCTCTCTCTCTCTCTCTCTCTCTCTCTCTCTCTCTCTCTCTCTCTCTCTCTCTCTCTCTCTCTCTCTCTCTCTCTCTCTCTGTCTGTCTGTCTGTCTGTCTGTCTGTCTGTCTGTCTGTCTGTCTGTCTGTCTGTCTGTCTGTCTGTCTGTCTGTCTGTCTGTCTGTCTGTCTGTCTGTCTGTGTGTGTGTGCCACAACCTCACAAGAAAAAAAAACTGAATTGGTCAAGAGGTCTCAGTAACTTGTACGACTTTGGGTAGGGAGTGCATTGAACCCTCCACCTACTTATCACCATCCTATTAGTGTAGCCAGGGTTAGGTAGGGAGGGAGACTGGGATTGTCTGGGGGAGTACCCACTCTTAGAGCCACCCATATGGCAAACCCATAGAATTTACTATCTTAACACTGAATAAAGCCCAATGCTTTCAAAATAGTGGCTAGGAATAGCCCATGTAGTTTTCTGTGAGTATATCTCGA
This sequence comes from Petrolisthes cinctipes, assembly GCA_033782935.1. Lineage (NCBI taxonomy): Eukaryota > Metazoa > Arthropoda > Malacostraca > Decapoda > Porcellanidae > Petrolisthes > Petrolisthes cinctipes. Next base: position 94,150 of record JAWQEG010002223.1, on the reverse strand, counting down.
TCGTCATCACTTGACGTTATGGCAAAATTACTGTGTGTCCTAAAGAGAGTGAATAGGCCTTTGGCAGTTAAGAACAAATGTGAATGAAAATATGTGTTACACCTTTTAAGAAAAGCAGAAATACCAAGGACCTAATCACTGATGTGTAAAATATGATAAGCTATACAGTATATGCATTAACAGAGCTTGATATTGTAGGTTAATGTATGCTTGATAATATTTCTTACAATGAGACAAATGAACCCTCACTTTAAATTATGATAGCTTTACGTAAGTACAGTATAGTATAGTTCTGGTGATGATGAAAAATATACAGACAATACCGTCAAGTATGCTAATTACTGGTGAATGGGAGTTTGATTGAGGGATGTGGTGAGAATGGGAGACCACCAACTAAATGAGTGGACTGGGTGGTAGAGTAAATTAGGAAGAGGAATGTGAGTGGAAGGGAAAGGTAAGATTGAGTAAGGAGGGAGCGACAGAATAGGGAGAGATGGATACTCTTCTACCAACGCCACCCCTATCGAGGGAACTAGGCATCAGAAATATGCAGGTGATTGATAGATAGACAGATAGATAGGTAATTACTGTATTTATATTTATGTTTAGTCTTGTGAGACTTATCCTGTACTGTATATTGACAGCATGAGATTTCTTGGTCTATTGTACTCTGGAGTATATGAGGGATTTTCAGAGAGAAACTTCTGTATCTCAGAAAGAGTCCAGTGCTGTTTGATTAAGTAGCTGTCCATTCATTCAGTGTCAGAGCAGAAAAGGGCTAATGATAATAACTTGTCCTCAGCTCTGACCAAACAAGACATTCGGGAGAAAGTGTGGAACTACATAGAAGAGAATGACTTGGCTAACTTCCCTCGACCCGTCACCAACCGCATCCCCAACTTCAAGGTGAGATGGCATATTACTGTATGTTTAAATTCCTGTAGCTAAAGGTGAATGTCCACAACTGATATCTTACACAATGGTTGGTCAAATTAATGAAACGGCTTTTTAATGTTAGAACAGAATTTATTAGATTAAGAAGATTGTTAACATACTTATGTAGAAAGTCTTATTATATTGTGTAGTTGCATTCAGAACTATGTATATAATATATGCAGAACATACATACCTTTTTATGCAACATTATTATAATTGTTGGAAAATATTCAGACCTGTATATAAATTACAAAATTTGGAGTATTGACATGATGTGAGAATAATTTTTAAAGATATTAATGTGAAAAGCCTATCCATACAAGGATAAACATTATTAACAAGACATAGAATGTATAATGATAAGAATATTCCTAGTTAAAGTAAAAAGACTGTAGTGTGTACTTTACATTTATACGACATTAACATTGCTATAATGGTGGAAAAGAGATGTACAGATATATTATGTGAAATGGTGACTGGGAAGACAAACCCCAGATGAGAAGTGAAACTTGGGAACTAGTCACGATCCAACCCCAGAAAACCTACTAAGCTTCAGCCAATCACACTTCACCATCTCAGAAGATTCACTCTCTACTTCCACTCCCAGCTTTCCCAGCCACCACTCACTAACATAATAATTATTAAGAAGCAGTGTATGGAGTATACATGTACAGTACTGTAGTACAGTATGTACACTTGAGGCCTAAAGTTATGTCTGGTGCCACTAGGCCTGTGTTTGGGTATGCATATTATTTTCATCATCCATACATGCCTGGAGCATAAGCCCTTCTAGAGTTCCACAAAAGCATGTGTGCATGTAAGTTGTGTGTGTGTGATAAAAAAAATTAAGTAAATGCTACACAAACAAGCCTTGTGAATACATTGACGGTTTATAGTAAAGGATGCATCTTTAGCCCAAATGTGTACAGTATAGCCACAGCAATAATATACTGGTAAATAAAAAAATTTTGATCTGGTAGTGCAGCAAAGTTGTGTTAAAATTTCCTCAGGCATATCGGGGTTTGTCATCCATGTTACTTGGTTACTTAGTCTGGCTAAAGTAGTGATGTGAATAAAGTCAGCCCCCCTGGGCAGTTTAGAAAAATTTTATTCACCTCTCTTGAACTAATGTATAGGAGGTTGAAAAGAACTATGTCGAGAAGAGGTGTGATGCATGTGCTTCAGTTGGATTATCAGTGTTTGAATTGTCCGTACTGTTAAGTGTTTGAGTAGTCTACAATCCAGTTTAGAAAAGCAAATCACTTTGGTACTTTTATTTTGCATCTATACAGTGGTTCAGTTGACTTTACCTGTCAAAAATGCACCTCACTTCTTGACACAGCTAGGTGCAGAATTAATACATAAGTACTGTACAGATCCAAGGATGAAAGAGAAAGGCTGTGAAATGGGCTACACTAAATTTTCATTCCACTTTTCAAGCCCACAATATTTTCAGCTCCCTTCCTCTCACAAGTACTGTACTTGCATCCTGAACCAATTTGCTGTATATGCACTTGGTTAAGAGGATGTATTCCATGCACTGTCAAGATAAATCTGGGGTTCCATCCCACATAGGACCCTATACTATTCCCAGCTAATTTCTTCCACTATGTCTGACATGCGAAAGTTCTTTTGGTTTCACCCATTTTTCTAATCCATCCTCTGTTATACACTTACTCACCATATCCTGCCATCTTTTCCAAGGTCTTCCCAGTCTCATTTGCCTTTAATGCTTACTCCCTGGGCACCTTTTCACCACCCTAGTTTCATCCATTCTTTTAACAAACTTAAACCATATCAGAACAATTTCCTCTACTCTCGTCCAGTAAATTACTCACACCACAACTATGACGCATTTCAATATTATTTTCCCTGTTAGTTGTTAGTCCTTGAACCTGAGGATCTTGGTTTCATAGTGTAGGAGGTCTGTAGGTGTGAGTGTTGTGTGTTGTGTTGGAGGGTGATATGTATTGTAGGGTGTGGAGTGATGTTTTCATGTGTGGCACAATATTGCAATGAGTGATAACAAATATTTCAGGGTGTTGAGTAATTTGTGTTGTGTGTTGCAGGGTGCTGGTGAGGCTGGGCAGCGGGTTTGTGACCTGAACTGCTTCACTTCTGCCCAGCAAGTTAAGGTTAACCCAGACAAGCCCCAGGAGGAGGTTCGTTTCCACACCCTCCAGGTCAGTCAATCAGTCTCTTATTTAACTATAGAGTTATTAATTCTGACAGTCAGTCAATCAGACTGTCCGTGATGCTTGTCAGGGACTCTGGGATTACCATAAATTTAAAATAGATATAATTTTTATCTCATATGACCCCACTATGGAGTGCAGGGACCCAAGGCTGGATAATGGTAGCTAGATCTTTTAAAGGAGGACAACAAACCTATTCCCACTAATTTTATAGCATGAGTGAAGAACTTCAACAATACATTTTAGAACCACAAACCCAGACAAGGCTAGTTGTCCAACAGCCCTGACCAGGTACTCCAACTTACTAGACCATGAACTGCCTTTAAGCTCACAGTGCCAGATATAAATGTACTTCTTCCCCAATAAGCATACAATTCAGTGGTCAAGAACTGTACAGTATTTTTTGGCAGGATCCATGTAGCTCTTGCTGCCGTGTAAGCAATAGTTCAAAAACAAATGAGAGAAAACAGAAACAATGGGAGACTTCTATTAAGTAAACAAGCCTGAGCTGATAATTGAATTTAACATGAGTTGGAGAAGTTTGAGGAGGCGTTTTCCTGTAGGCATTAATTGTTAGTCACGATACCAAGTGTAGATATTTAGTTTTATACAGTGCAGTTATTGGCTTTGTTGATTGGGACATGTTTCTTTAGTTTGCTTAAAGAAAGACTGTATAGCGTGAAGAAGACTAATTGGAAAGAAGTTACTTTGACTCCATCACCTGTGGCCACTTTGCAATGGGTTAAATCATATTGTGCTCACTATGGCTTCTACCTTAGTCAGGCCAATGATGAGGTCCTTCTGGAAGGGAGTGAAACTTTAATGGAATGGTAGTTATTCATAGTTGATATCAATAAGTTACATATGAATAAGTGATTCCTTCCCATGGTAAGCTGAAGCCAGTCATGGTTAATGTGTACAATAATGATTATGAACATTTGCTGTCTGATATAGAAAAAGAAACTTACCGTAAGATTTTATGTTGTATATTTTCTTTGAGGTATATTTTCTTTATGAGAGTTTACTTTTCAGGCAGGGAAGACACTGTATGTGCCGACACCTAGACTGAAAAGTGGCCTGTTGAACCAGTTGGGCGATGTGTCTGGGGAGAGCAAAGAGACACTGCGTAACATGGCACAGACCGAGGGCATGAAGAAGTACTCTAAACCCCTCGGGCTTGACCTCGATGTCAAGATAGATCTGGTTGTCATCGGCTCCGTCGCCGTGTCACGCACTGGTCACTCTCTCTCACCACTTTGTTTTACAGACTTAAGTTCTGATCACATGAGTATATATTTCTGTCTTTTCTGGTCATACAAAGGTTTCATCCATAGTCCTGCATGTTGTTAGGATATAAGAGTATACATATAAATATAAAAGAAGCAAGTTGGGCCCAAGAATGAGTGTGAAGGATAAAAGACAAAGGAAATGTGTTGTCATGTGATAAATCCTATATGGTGGATATTAAACCCTTATGCAACTGTTGTGGTTTGTGGCAGGTTTCTCTACAAGCATCACCATTGAAACCTGTTTTCATTTAATGACATGAAAGATTCTAGGGTCAGAAAGAGAAGATAGCAAGGGGGTATGCAGTAAAAGTCCCTTAATCTGGAGGTTTATACCACAGAATGCTCCCTCCCCCAGAACTTTTTGGGCCCACCAATTTTACCCATAATAAAAAAAAAAAAAAAAAAAAAAAAAAAAAAAAAGTAATGCGCCCAACTCCCGCCATTTTCCCACCCAGTGTGTGTTTATGGTTCGTGTGCATTCCTCTGGTTTCACTCAGGATATAATTCAGTGTTGTGGAGTCTACAGTATTCATCATGGCTCCTAATAAACCACCAAAGAAGCCCACTAAGAAGTTGAGACCTCATAAGACATTAAATTAGGAGTGTCAGCTGTGATCATTATCCTCTCACCACCCCCTCCCGACACTCATAAATTACGTGTGACAGCCAGTGGTGCCAGGTCTGATGCACAAAATTTCCCCAACTTCAACAACAGAATTTCCCTTTTTGACTTAATAAATCCCTGTTTACTCTTCTCTTGAACATTGACGGTCTCTCTTTTTGGTATTTCGTCTGGTAGAAGTTTCCCTGTTTACTCTTGAACCATCTTTATATAATTTCCCTGTGTCGACTACAAAATTCCCAAAAACAGAGAAATTTCCCTGCACCTGGCAACACTATTTTGAAGTCCACACAAGGAAATTATATAAAGATTGTTCAAGAGTAACCAGGGAAATTTTCTACCAGATGAAGTACTAAAAAGACTGTAATTGTTCAAGAATAAACAGGGAATTATTGAGATAAAAAGGGAAATTTTAATTAAAGGTGAAGTTAGGGAAATTTCGTCAAGCAGACCTGGCACCACTGCCTGGCAACAGCTGCGATCCTCCCATCACCCCCTCCCTACCTTCCCTGTATTTAAAAGTAATAAAACTATTTTATACATATTTTGGGGGGTATTTTTCAATAACACGGAATTTTCGCTAATTCGGATGTCTCAAACCCCCCTGCCTTCCGGATTAAGGGACTTTTACTGTATTGAGAGCCAAAAACTTGATGAAATGGATAACACTTTTTCATTCCCTGTTTCAAGTCAACAAAATCATCAGCCCCAACCCCCCAAAGTATCACATTTCCAAGAAAGTTGCTTCAAATGACTTGGTGAGGAGCTCTGTTCTGTGATCTGTAAGTTAAAACTGGACAACCAACCCAGACATGCTTTTCATGTTAAAAAAAAAATTCCTCTTGAATCTTCCATGGTGAGTCAGGTTCATATACTTCATTCATTTCCATTCCTCAGTTTCTACTACAGTCCCAGGTTACACATTACTGTCTTCACCTAGACCTTCCATGTCTGTGCCTCTCACATTCACTTATACTTATATATACCATATTTTCACCTTTGTTATAAATTCTCGTGATGTATCTATGCCATCTCAGAGTAGTTCCTCTCATTCTTTGATCAAATGATTCTCTCACATTGCAATATATAAAAATTACTATTTTGACTTTGTTGCTTGCTTGATTTTCAGACACTTGCACATCCATCTGTATGGTTCTCTTTATTCATTCCTACAGTTTTCATCCATTATTTAAATATATATGGCACAAAACACATAATAACCCAAAACAGTTGAAAGGAAGCACATCTGATGTCTATGGGGTTAAAATACTCATACACATTGTCCTATATTTTGCACAGTGAACTTGTATGGATATCAGGTCATTAATTGGTAGTTGGGTTAGATTGCTATGCATGGGGGTAGTACAGTACAGTAATGCCATGGTGTTAGAAGATTCATGGAATTGCCAATCTATCTATCTATAGCTCTGACACCTCGCTCTCAGGGAACTCGCCTCAAAGGGGCTGAAGAATCTCCAGTTCTCCCTGTTACTTCTTCTGTGTTTAGTCAAACTCTCCCTTTCCTTTCACATTCCTCTCCCTCACATATTCTCCAGGTTGTTCACCCATTTGACCAATGGTCTGCCTCTCACAAAGTCCCTCAACTTCACTCCCATACACTTTTTAATGCAAACTCCCCATCTTGCATTCACTCCATATGTCCAAACCACCTTAATGAATTACTCTTCACCCTGTCTACCACCTCATACTCAACACCAATTGCATTCTCTCCTAGCTAACATATCTTCCGCACTTCTCATTACTCCCTCTTATGGGTGGGAGAGTATTATTGGTTGATGTTGTCCTTGGAATGGGTTGGGCTCACATTTCTATACAGCATACTGTTATAGACAAGTGAGTTGACTGACTTATAGTATTAAATTCAGTTGGTAGAGAGACTATAGGCTAAAGGCTTCTTACCTTTATAGAGGATATGTACAAAGGTACTGTATGTTTAGCCGCAATCAAATATCCACCTAAATTTTCCTTTCATCATGATAATTATCTTAATAATAAAGAACAACACATGTATGATTTTGTAATAGAGGACATTGCATTGACATAAGGTGTTGTATGATTTGGTGTGAGTTGTATGAAAATGTGTGTTTTAGGAAACATTAAAAGAACCTGTGTAACAAACATTATTTCACATATTATAAAACCCCTTTGCTTTTCAGGTCATAGAATTGGGAAAGGTGAAGGGTTTGCTGACCTGGAGTATGCCATGATGAGGTCACTGTGTGCTGTTGATGACTCGACCCCCATCGTCACCACCGTCCATGACTGTCAGGTCAGGACCACCAATGTATATGACAAAAATGTGTTCTATACCAATTGACAGGACTGGGCTGACAGCATTGGTAGTGAACTTATCACCCTAGTGCAAAAATTCATCACCTACAAAGATGCTATTGTGCAAATTGGACAGAATAGAAGTGAGACTGAATACCTTGGCAAGTGTTACAGACTTACAGACTCTCTTGATGGGGAGGAAGCATACACTGAAAGACTTCAAAAGAGTGATGTCAAGTGTAATAATGATAAAAGAGAGAGTGATACGAAATTGTGATGAAGAGAGAGTGACTGTGACTGCTAGAGAACGTTCAGGTGTGTCTGTTGCAGGGTGATTGTTTTCCTGTAAAATTAGGTTTTCATGTATTTCTGACTTAAACATAATGATTGAACCACTCCTTTATATCCGAATACTTTTCCAGAGTCATGAACACTCTTGGAAATGGCCTGGGTTTGTTTACATTGTGCATGGTGGGTGTGTCAGAACTCACAGCTAATGAAGGGTTCGTGGGGGTAGGAGGGGCGTGACTTCACCTGGTGAACATGATATGTTTCATAATGAAATCGCAGTGAAGCTACAGTACTTTCTGGAATACAGTAGATACCTTAAAATTCAGTCTTAAGGAAAACTGCCATCAGTATATAATTGAATTAGCAGGAGATAACTATAGATGCCCAGAGTGTGAGAGAGGAGGCCAGGAACATTGGGAGGAAAAAGAGACACTGGAGACAGATAGATAGTGGTAGTTTATTTTACAGATGGTGGACCAGTTCTGCCATCTAGGAGAGATGTTATATTGTAAGACAGGAGTGAAAGTAGTGGTGAGAGTAAGAATAGCAGCAGCGTGGAGAAAACGGAGAGAGATAGCAATCTTGCTGGTCAACAGAAGGATACCATTAAGGAACAGCATGAATATCTACTGTACATGTGTGAGAAAGGTTGTTGTTGAAGTTCCTCAAGCTGTCTGGCTGAGCAGCCTCAAGCCCCTGAGGAAGGCCATGGCCTGAACTGGGCTTTCCCACAGTGCCCTCAGAGAGTGTATGTTATGTTGTTGGTGAGTGTGGTTGTGTGTATTGCAGTCTTCCATAATGTGTTTAATAGAATGGGGTGCTGTGTTGCATCCTGGACAGGTTATGTTGTATGGTGCTGAGACATGGCCAACAACTAAAGAGATGGAAAGGATAATAAAACAATATGACTGCAGGATGTTGAGGTACAGTCGCTGCACATAGTCCTTGATCAGACTTCCCATTATACCCTGGTCAAGGACAATGTTCCACAACTGTACATGTGGAATGTGAGGTGGGAAGACAGAGTGTGCAACGAGTGGGTAATGAGAAGGGGAGGACGGAGGATGTGATGTAAGTACTGAGGTGGTATGGCCACATCAGGAGGGAGGAGGGCCATAAATATACTCAAAAGAATGCCAGAGCTGGAGGTAGTTAGAAGCAGACCAGTGGGAAGACTGAAAAAGACATGGAGACTGTGTGTAGAGAAGACATGAAAAGAATGAACATCAGGGAAGAGATCGTCTACGACCACTAAAAGTAGGAGAGATTCGTAAGGATGTTAAACGAAATGGTGATGAGGATGTAATTTAGGAATTATGCATGCTCATATGAAATCAGCCTTCAAAAGTGAAATAATCAATCAGAGCCCCTTTTAGTGTAAGGATTAACTCAGGATGACTGATTTTCAGGAGACATTTCAAATCATGTGGCTGTATGCTTGTATGTTTTGTAAGGTGTCAGTTATTTGTGGGTGAACTAAAATAATTCTTGTATAGTGAAATGTCAGGAGTGTTCACCTTTGGCCAAAAAGTTTGTTCAGAGTTCCATGAAAAATACAAAAGTAATCTTCTTTCTTATAGGGATTAATGATGTGTGATGTTCTGATGATCAGCTGCTAAAGCACAATTCGGTAACCCATTCTTATAATACTAGTTTATGCAGTACACCCAGCACTTAATTTTGTTGTCAGTCAGTCATTTAAAGACTTTATAAATGTTTTCCCAGGCTTTTTTTTATTCATAACCATATTGACAAAGTCATTTAATGGTTCTAAGTAAAATGAAAAATGTGTTACATGGAACACTTACCATATGTGTTGTCAAGTGCTGATCTTCTTCCCAGGTGTTCAACGACCTTCCTGACCGTCTGTTTGGACCTCATGATGTCCCCGTGGACTTCATTGTGACCCCATCTGAGGTGATCCAGGTGCAACACGCCCTCCCTCGCCCACAACGCATCTACTGGAACCTCCTCACACCTGACAAATTCCGCCAGGTGCCCATCCTACACGTGCTGAGGGACCGCGAGGCTGAGTGAGTATCATCATCATTATTCATTATCATCATCATCAATCTTCATCATCATTCTTCATCACCAAGGTTACCTATGTGTTGTTGGAGGGAAGCACTGCCCATGTCCATAGGTTAAAGACTGTTTCAAGTATCAGAGAAATAATAGCATAGTTTTTTTATTATTTTGTTTGAACTGGGGCCAATCAACTTTGAAAATTAAAAAAAACCACTGTTGTCTAAGGGATATTAAGTAAATTTGTTAGGAAGGAGAGTCACATAAGAGCTGTAGAATCTGATTGTAATCTTTATCTCCCAGGAAGGGTGTTGATGTGACATTGGCCGAGGGGGCAGACCTACCTCCCCCTGAAGAGATGAGAGGGAGTGGGAGGGGTCGTGGCGGAGGGAGGGGCAGGGGGGGCCGAGGTGGGATGGGGCGGGGCAGGGGGGGTGCAGGGGGAGGCCGTGGCAGGGCCAGGAGCAGCGGGTCTGAGAGCGAGGACAACAGAGGCGGCCAGAAGAACATCCAGGTGAGAAGATCCGACAGAAATGTACAGGTGAGGCCGTCACACTCTTGGTAACAGGTAGTCGTTGTCGGTAGTGGTGATGACTGGTACTGTAGTGGTTGGTACTGTAGTGATGGTAACAGTACTGTAGTGGTAATGGTTGGTACAGTAGTGGTGATGGTTGATTGGTATTTTAATGATAATGGTTGGCACTGTAGTTGTGATGGTTGGTTGGTACTATAGTGGTAATGATTAGCACTGTAATGGTGATGGTTGGTTCCACGAAGGTAGGAAATAGGTGGAGTCGGCATGACTTGATAATTCAGGGAAGTAAAATGAAGCCGCTGAACTGCCATTTTCGGATGACATCAAAATGGCAAATATACAGTTGACGGCATACTCCAACCACATTAGTTACTTTCTTCAGGCCACTTCTTACCTATAATGATGGTATTGATCTGTGTCTAGGCATCTCACACGAAACTGAACATGATCTTGGACTTCTCACTTTATAGTTATCTCTTGAAATGCAATAAACTGGGAAATTATCTTTCTCCTGTGTGGTATTCCTGCAAAATATTTTTGCTAATTCACTGTGGTGATTGAGAAATTGTTATGAATGATTAGAGAGGTTGGCAATATGAGGCATCTGACCAGACCTCATAGGTCGACTAAAGGTTTAGTGTAGGTCATAGGGTGTAGCATGTGTGTTTGTGTGTGTTCCCAAAACAACCGCTAAACTGAATCAGTCGGTGCAAACAGTAATCCATACGTAGCATATACAGATGAAGTTTAAGCCTAATGTGTTCCATGAATTATTAAACAAAGTCACAGAAATTACTGGTGATAAGTACCAGCAGAGAAAACCTGAAAAGGGTGAGCACAAGGCCAGAGTTGGGACAAGGTTACGAGATAAGGGGGTGAAGGAGAATACCGGAAACTGGACTTGCAGTACACCTCATGTGGATTTTTAATCCATGTGGGCAGATCTCATCAAATCCACTAGAAAGTGACCAGATCCTACAACAATCTTTATTCTAGCCCTGTGGGGGATGGCTAGTATTCACAGAGAATAAAGTCAGCCCCCCTGGGCAGATGCTGTAGTGGTGATGGTTGGTACTGTTGTCCTGATGGGGAAGGCTGGTGATGGTGCTGTAGTGGTGATGGTGCAGTGTTAGTGATGAAGGCTGGCAAATGTATATCCGTCAGAGTGGTCACGCAAAATGTTTAAATCCTGACACTATGAAGAATATCGCATCACAGTGATAAATAAGCTACAGTATGTTAACTGGAAGATGAAGAAGTTTTAGGGAACTTTAGGGAACTTCTGCCGTTACTAACCAGCGGAGCTTTACCACTGTTAACCAAGGGCAGAGTCTATCAGGCATGTGTGCGCAGTGTGATGATGTATGGAAGTGAGACTTGGCCCGTAAGGGTCGAGGATATGTGTTGCATGGAGAGAAATGATATGAGAATGATACGATGGATGTGTAATGTAAGCCTTAAAAACAGACTTAGAGCAGAAGAACTCAGGGGAAGATTAAATCTGGACAGTATTGGGAGATGTGTTCAGAATAGGAGACTACGATGGTTTGGTCACATTGAGAGAATGGACGAGAATGCTTGGGTTAGTAGATGTAGAGCAATTGATGTAGCAGGTTCAGTAGGTAGAGGAAGGCCAAAGAAAACATGGGGGGAAGTGATACGGTTAGATTTGAGAGAAAGAGGAGTTAGTAAAGAGCTGGCCAGAGATAGGTTAGCTTGGAAGGCTATTTCTAAAAACCGTCCAACGCATGCCAGCATGTAAGACGGACGTTAAACCGAATATGATGATGATGATGATGAATCACCAGTACCAGAGAAAATTTAGGGGCATACAGTAGTTGTACTTCTTTCCTTGCCTTCAGAGATGGGGAGATACCTAAAGGTCCTGGGTCAATTCCTTTTGGTTCATCCTCTGTCCCTCCTTTCTCTCTTTTTCCTTATGCTTGTGGTGTAGTTCCTATACATCATTTCTGCTTCTTTCTCTCTTTTGATTGTGTTGTCCATAACCTACCCCCTGCCATATGAGAACCAGACCCAGTAGCCTGTAGCCAAATTGATCTTGCAGTCATTTATCCCTTTGTTGAGTGAGGGGCTTCTTGTCATGTTATGGTGAGACAGTGATAGAGGTAGTGATGATGGCTCGCATGTTGTGGTTGTAGCATGTATCACAAGCACATTACTGGTAGGTACTGCACTGTTTTGCTATCTATTAATGTATAGTTATAGGGGTAATCCCCAGTAAAACTTTGCTAAATATTTGTCCACCCCTTGCAATTATGTTGATGAGTGTGTAATGTGTGATCACCAGTGAGACATTTGTATAATTGTTCTTCCATAGAACACCAGTGTAAAAAATAATCAGTGAAATACCAGAAGGGATCTGGAAGTATAAATGAAATATATTTGTAATAATGAATTACTCTGCATGTAAAATAAGGCATGGAAGCAAAACATAAAAAAGTAGTGCCATCCTACATACTTTCTGTAGAATTACAACACATGAGTAGGGAGCTGAGCACAAGAGATGATGGCTGGCTTGTTCCTGCCAGTGAGAAGGTATAGAGGGAGGAGTAGGAGGAAGGGAATGTTGCCGAGGCATAAAGGCAGAGTACTGGAGGGGAGGGTATACTGGTAGGTATCTACAGGGGAGGACAAAGATTTGGGTCTATAAAGTGTCAATGCTGTCAGTCTTACTGTACAGGTGTGGAACCTAGACACTTATTAATGCAATGGGGGCCCATCTTGATTCTTTGGCAATGGGGGCTCATCTTGACTCTTTGGCATCATGAGATATACAGTACTTGAATGGATAAAAGGCCCAACCAGAGATAAATCCCCGAGACTGACTTTAGACCTATAACTAGATCTGAAAATGTCAACATCAGCTTTGTAAGCATATAGCTCACTTCTCCAAAGTTGACCATTTTAGATGTAACCCCATGGCTGGAGGAAGCCAAAAGATAAGCTGCACAACATATGGGGTTGAAGCAAATCACTGATTTTTTATTGAGATATACTGGAGGTGGAAAGGGGACCTGAATGAAGACTCACTTGGAGAGAGCATAAGATGATGCCAAAACCTAGGTGCAGCAATCTGCCACCAAACATATGCCTCATTTGGCAGCTTCTCTCCTGATTGTTAAACAAGTATACATGAAAGTAATATTTAGACCTAAAATAATTAGTTTTCTGTTTGAGTTTGTAGTGATCTAAATTTATTACAGAAATTACCGACATCTGTATGTTTTCAATTCAAAGGTATTACTATAGTGCCAATGTCAAAATTCCAGTACTGTATTTTGTCTTCTTTGCATGATTTTTACAAAGTATAGTTTAACATGATAAGCTGTCATAAATAGGGTGCAAAGACCTAAGAAATCAATTATTAATGTACCGTAAAACACCGTAACTTCGGACATTTTTTTACATGGTTTAGTGAATAACTCTGTTAATAATGGTGCAATTTTATTCCTGTTGGTGTCATGTGGTAGCCAAGTAGAGTACCTACTAAATCCATATAATAAAAAAAATTAAGCACGCTAAATTCGTGCTTTTTTTTTTTTTTTTTTTTTTTTTTTCAATTTTCGTGTCCGAAGTTAGGCAGGAATTTCCTAACTTCGGACAACTCTTCCCAACTTCGGACAGGGTTGTATTTTCCCTTTAAACATGAGAATGGTTAACGGCATCGATCTCTGGACACACTGGCTAAACTTCGGACACCTGAGGAGGTTTTAAAAACTGTAAAAAAAAAATTTGCCGCATTCATGGCCCGAGTTATACAAATATAAAGAGATATATCCGAAAATAGCTTCTTTTTTAAGCACATAAATTGAGATCACAATAAGTTGCATCATATCACATTGTTGATTAAACTATAAGGTGACTTTGCCAACCACTGTACTAACTAGGCATTTTTGGGTAAAAAGGGGTTTTAGCAAAGTGTATTGTACCTATACTGACCTATACAGACAAAACAATGGAACTGTAGTGATTAAAGGCTTTTAGATATTCAGCTATCTGCCATAAAAAATATCCAAATTGGCATCCCCAGACGCCACGCATAACTTAGGTTTCCCGTACATATCCGGCACTGATCTTCCACACGTCCCCAGGTCACTATCAATGTCAATAAGAAGAACCGGATTGTGCGTCGAACAGTGGAGGCAACTAATGAGGTGGACCGTCTGGGATCAGCAGACCTGGATGATGACGAGCAGCCCATCCGGCGGCCTCCCAGGAAGCCACGCTTGCCTATCACATATGCAGTGTTCTTGGGCAAGGTCCCACCAGCATCAAGGTCAGCACTGTGTTCTGTATCTGTTGCTCTACAACACTTGATACACACTTCTCATACACAGTCACCTAAGCCATGCTTTTCTGGTATAAACTCTTGAAAGTATCAGAGAGGGGCACCTCTAACAGATCCTTCCATAATGAAAGGTAATACAGTACCTACGGTAATAACTTATATTTTTCTCTCTGCCAATCTATATATTTATCTATAGATCTGACACCTTACTTCCTCTTTGACCTCTTTCCAACGGAGTGACTGCAACTGAAGAATCTCCAGTTCTCATTTATCAAACACTTCCTCCTTGTTTAGTCAAGCCTTTCCTTTCCACTCACATATTCTTCCACCCTGTTCACCCACCTGACTAGTGGTCTGCCTCTCGCACCAGGTCCCACAACTTAACTTTCATTCACCTAACTCTTTATCTTGAATTCTCTCCACACATCCTCTATACTTCCTAAACCTACCCTGCTCCTCACAAACCATACTTTCTTACACCCATAAACCTCTTGGTAAGAACCCTCCCATCACTTCCCAGCACACTAAGAAGACTAATTCCTTTGTAGTTGCCACACTCATTTCTACTCCCTTAACCCTTGTAGAGAAGCACAATTATAGCTTACCTCCAGTCTCATGGCACCTCTCCCTGTTTCAATGCCAGATTGCATATACAGTATAGTAAATCCCCCATATTTCAACATTATTGCAGTTATTCCATCTTTTTTTTTTTTTATGTTCCGACACTGGACATAGGCTTAATCAAGCCCGTTACCGTGGCCCAGGTCAACTGCTACTCACACACACACGTCACGACTTCCGAACTGGTACCCAGCCACAGAGGGAGGAAAGTGAGGGTTATTCCCAAATACTGCAGCTGTTATGGTACCAGCGAGGGTGTTTTACGATGTTCGGTGGCCTTATAGTTAGTGCCTCAAACTCAAATCGGAAGAGTAAATATTCTCAGGCCCTCACCTGAGAGGATCGATCTCCCGACCTCTAGGATATGAGTCCAGAACACTATCCACTCGGCCACCTCCCCTACTTACACCCATCTACACCTTCAACCTCCCAATTGCTTTCCTAACCTCTTCTCTTCCCACTTCCCTTTGCAAGACCTGTCACCCACCATCCTCCTCCATCCCCATGCATGTCACCACTGCCTCTCCCCCTGTCTGCTTGTTTATCAGATGATCAAAATGCCTATTCCACACTCCTTTCACTCCTTTACTTCCACTCACAGTAACTCCAGAGTATAGTTTTAAGAGATTGTTCTTCATACACAAATGAAACTTGTTTCTTATTATACTGTATGTTTCAGCCTTTGCATCACACAGTATTTCCCAATCTGTCATAGTCATAGAATGGAATTATTTACTTATTTGTATAGGTATGTATTATACCTATACTGTGCCAGTGCTTTTGTGTTGATATGGTGTGTGAGAGATGAAGTAGGTCATGTGTACAGTCAGCTTTGTGTATGTGCATTTGTGTGCACGTGTGCCTAGTTGGAAGCTTCCTCATAATTGTTATATCATCTAATTTTAGTTTCTTTATGCCATCCCAAATTTTCCTTTTTCGACTTATGCATATGTAGAATTTTTTCCATTCATTTTTGTATTACAGTACAGTATTCAAATTCTCCTTGGGATTCCGTCGCGAGAAGTTGTTAGAAGCCTGAGATCAAAGCTTCCCTTGCCACCTTTGTTGGGATTCAGGCATTTTTAGAGTGTTAACCTAACTTGAGTTTGAAATTCTTTATACCATCTCGAACCAACATGTTACTGATGTTTCTCAAAAGTGATGTATGGTGATGTATAGGCCTATATTTTTTTACTTTAATAACACCTAGGTATAAAAGATTAGAACGTACTACAGTAAGATCAACAATAATATTAAAGATTATATTATATACTTAAGCAACGAAAATTCTCAATATTATAAGTTTCGGTTAGCATGATACAGAACTTTCTTCACTTCTCTCACCTCGGCTCACCTTGCTCACAGCCAAATTATTTTATTCGGATAACTGTTTACATATGATGATTATATTTTCACTTTATTTTTTTATATTGTAACTTTTCAAAATATGAGTATCAATATTAAATTCCTATCTGATGTAATAATTAGTAGTAATCCAGTATTGACAGATGTAAAGGCAGATATGACTGTCTCACGACTCAGTTCATCAGCCAATCATATCGTATCACTACAAACGCAGGGAGTAGGGATGAAGGTGCTTCATTCATAATGTCTTCAGGTGTTTACTACTGGTGGAGCTGCCAGATTCGCCACATTCAATTCATTTTTTGTCGCAATTCATTTTAGTGCTTGTGTGTGTGAGTGTGGGGTGAAGGAGACCTTGTATATTATGGTGTGTGTCTTGGTGCAGAGTACGTGAGCTGAAGGAGGCCCTGAAGACACGTGATGTGCGTCCTGAGGACATCACATGGCGAGGCAGGAGTGGGTTTGCCTTCCTACGCTTCTCAGGCCCAGTGGAGGAGTGTGAGGATGTACTGGCCAAGCTTGATGGTCTCACACTCCAGGACCAGCCCGTTGTGGTCGAACGAGCCAAGGACAGACCGGAGGAGGAACAGAGGGATGGGGTGAGTTTTGGCACTGGGACACGAGGGGTTATGGTGGTAGAATGAGATCTTGGGTATAGTAGGGAGGCCTTGTGCTGTTGAGAAGGTGAAATAAATAAAAGAATTAATTTACTACAACCATCTGAGCCTAAGCTTTCATAAAATTGGATGTAGATTATTGACATTGTTACGGATGCGCTAGAGGGCCACACACCAAGATAATCTGCTGTTACTCCAACAGACTACAACAGGGAAACAGAGTCCCTTTTGATTAACCTTACTTACGGAAAAATCAACAATACCCTCTAACAACCGAACATATCCAGAGTTCTATGTAAATGGGAAAGTTAAACACACTGGTTTAAAACTTAACAATAAAATATTTAATGAAAATTAATCAACTACGTGACAAGAAATTATTATACAACAGAATTCGACAGAATACCCAACAAACAATGAAGAAATGAATAAATGAATATCACAAGTTATTACTACTCTACGATGACTTACTTTAATACGTTAAGACAATGAACAATTATTTTAACTATGACAAGATCAATATCACACATGAAGCTCACTTTTTATCACAAGAATTAATAAATATAATCAACACTCGAGGGACGTAGCTAGGAAACCAACGACACAGTCACTAGCCCAATGAGTCAACCACTCGCACGTAATACATACGGCAATAATAATAATAAACACAATACACTGTTATGTTTGAATGAATATAGAACAAAAAGTAAAGTTGTGAATGTATGGGAAGAATAATATATATACAAAATACCTCTAGCAAACTAGGAATCAAACCGGCTTCCTCTTCTCTCAGCTTACCACATGTTTCACCTTTCAGATACCAACTACAGTAAGATCTCGCATCTAACGTGTTTTAATCTAACGAGTATAGTTTCAAATCTAACGAAAAAATCCAGAGTGAACAGCGAAAAATCCCGAACAAACAGCCACTCCCCACTGCCTCCCTCACTCCCGCTCAGTGTTGCCAGGTCTGCTTGACGAAATTTCCCTTACTTCAACATCAGAATTTCCCTTATTACCTCAATTATTCCCTGTTTACTCTTGAACAATGATGGTCTTTTTGGTATTTCATCTGGTAGAAATTTCTCTGTTTACTCTTGAACGAACTATATATTATTTCCCTGTGTGGACTCCAAAATTCCCTAAAACAGATAAACAAGAGCCGTGAGCTTCACGAAATTATGGAAAATCTTGATGAAAATGAAGGACAACAGACTGTGAGTGATGGTTAGGAGGATATAGTGAACATTCTTAGTGACATTCCTGATGACTTTGATGGATTTATTGTGTAGGAAAAAAGTGCAGACGAAAAGATAACAAACACCGAGCAGCATCACGAGACGCAGTAGACAGTGAGAGGGAGGATGGTGAAGGAGGATGGTGGTGGAGGATGTGGTGGTGGGAGTGAGGGAGCGGCATGCCACATGTGATAAGTGATAACGTGTGTCCCTTGCCACCACATACAGAATTCATCCCTCATAGGAGAATGTTCCACATTTCTTTATTATTTTACACGTTTCTTGATTACTTTATTCATTTCTTGTATATTTTTTATTACTGTATGCCGTACATACAAGCCAATTGAGTTTCAGTTGTATTTTGTATAGGAGAGGGAAGGGGGGTGGAAGGCTCGTGGCGAATTTTCCTCGAGGCCACACAAAGTCTAGAGAAACGCACGCACGAACAAACACACAAGTATTGTGGGAATTATTAGGCTACTCACTTGCTTAAAAAGTAACTGCAAATACTGGGATACATAACAACATTACAAATGAAAAATGGAAGGAGACTGGAGGGACAGCAAGTACAAAAGAAATAGAAGGAAAGAAAGGACTGTTGAAGACCCAAAGGAGACTTGTATGGGGCCAAAGGAAGTGAAATTGAGTAGGATGGTGATGGTTGGGATGGAATAGAGAGGGTCCTTATATGGATTAGAGGGTGATAGGTGATGATGATAATGATGGATTGTAAGGGTTGAATTAAGGTATGGGATGGTTGTGGTGGTGGCGGCTTTATGAGATCTCCAGTAATACTATGGGCCATACTCACAGTCCTCAAACCTGAGAATTATCCAGTTCTTTGGGTTCTTGTACTACATCACGGCAGAATATGTTCCATAGTAGACCATTGTTATAAGTTGGGATATGGGGACAAGAGAATTGTCACCTACATCCCTATAAGTATTTCTGTAAAAACAGAATGAGCATGGAGGTAGAAACATTAAAATTATTAGAACAATGATAGATTCCTTTCAGGTCTTTAGCATCCACCAGTCCAAACTTTCATCAATTATTGCTGGTACTATGTATGTATGTATGTATGTATGTATACTATATCAACTTCATTTGCACTCTCCTTTGATCCATGGTGTTGCAATACTCAAGTAGTAGGTACCGTCGTGTACCATGCTTAGCCAGCTGTGTTTGTATACCTGTTGTACTTATTTATTAATTGTGTGTACTACAACCACCAGTACTACAACGACAACAGTGAAGCAGAGGAGCGCTACATCCCACGACGCTCCCAGGCACCCAGGAAGCCCCGCCCACCCATCACCTATGCAGTCTTCCTTGGCAAAGTCCCTCCAACCTGCAGGTAAGCTGACCCTGTAGCACCACTTTTTTTATGTTAATGTATATAAAAAAATGTTAGGACTAAAGGCAAGAAACCCACTCACTTGATGTCCTTGAAGTGAAAATAGAGCAAGAGAGGTCCATAATAATGTCCAATTTGGTTTGAGATGCCTAGCTCATTGCATTTAAAGCAACATAAGCCATAGTAAGGAGGAAAGATGAATTAAAATATTGTTCCAAAGTTAATTGTAAAATACCAGTTAACCCTTGCATTATGGAGTTGAACAGAAAAAGAGTGAGACAAAGTAGCTTGGTGAGTGTTATATGCTGTCAGGACTTTAACACCATATTGTTTTTCTTGTGGGTGGAAAATATTCCTGAAATTAAAACACAAAGCAGTATTTCAAATAATCTAAAATCAATACTCAATGTTTAGACTAAAACCAGACAGTTTAAGATGTCAGGAACCCCCCCCCCCCCCATCATTTAATTTTTTTTTGGAATCAGAGGGTGAGGTGAATGATGGTATAGTCTTTACCAAAGGTTCTGTTATCTCTCATCTATTGAGGAACTTTAGAATATAGTGTAGGTATTCTAATGCATATAAATATGCCTTCATGAATACATAAATCTCAAAGTTCTATTATGTCTCATTCATGATATAGTACTTTGAATCTGATGATCACTACATCCTATCAAGGACTTGGCACAACCTGTGTCAAAGTTCACAGTCTGCCACTCCCTAGCCCTCTCACACACCAACTATCACTTGCATCTTGTTGATTTTGTGTTTATTGGTTCGTTAGTCATAATAGTAAGCTCTCATTCTTCTTTCCCTTTGCATTTTTCCTACTTCCAATATGGAGTCACTATGATGCTATGAATTCATAGCGGATGCCCATCCTAACAAGTGGTGTATCTAGGGAAAATGGTACTGAGGGCAATGGCATTCCCTCAAATGTACCCTCCCCCCCCCAATCCATGAGGCCTTAAATATGTTGTTTTTTCATGAGGTAGTTGTGAGAGTCTTAGTATCAAGTCAAGGAATACGGAAAGTGGGTGTGTGTGTCATTAGTACTAGGAATTACGTTATTATGTATTATGTACCTTATATAGGTCCTATTATGTTATTTCAGTATGCATTTGTTGAGTCAGTGAGGTAGAAACTTTAGATTTTGGTGAAGTTTTTTTTTGGAAGAGGTCACTTCCTCTTCCGGTTTTGTGTATACGCAATGCGTTTTTTTTTTTTTTTTTTTTTTTTTTTTTTTTCAGCTAGAAAAGTTTTTGAATAGTCCTTAGTTAGATCTATGCCAAGAAAACCTCTCTACAATGTGATATGATGCAACTTATTGTGATCTCAAATTATGTGCTTAAAAAAGAAGCTATTTTTGGATATATCTCTTTATATTTGTATAACTCGGGCCATGAATGCGGCAAATTTTTTTTTTATTATTTTTTAAAAACTCCTCAGGTGTCCGAAGTTCAGCCAGCGTGTCCAGAGATCGATGCTGTTAACCATTCTCATGTTTAAAGGGAAAATACAACCCTGTCTGAAGTTGGGAAGAGTTGTCCGAAGTTAGGAAATTTCTGCCTAACTTCGGCCACTTGAAAATAGAAAAAAAAAAAGCACGAATTTAGCGTGCTTAATTTTTTTCATTATATGGATTTAGTAGGTACTCAACCTGGCTACCACATGACACCAACAGGAATAAAATTGCACCATTATTAACAGAGTTATTCACTAAAATATGTAAAAAATTTCCGAAGTTAGGGTGTTTTACGGTACTTGGAAACTGAACATGTCAAGGAGCTTTAAGATGCTGATTAAATGGGAGTCACTAATAGTACAGAAGGTTGTACAGTTCAGTAAATGAGCCTGAGAATATTGGTTAAGTGTTTTTATAAAAAATTATTGGAGCCATATGAAAATACCGGTAAGTTACTGTGCACATGTGTGTCCTATTCATAGGATGACACGTTACATAGGTTTTCACATAATTTTTTGCTTAAAACAGGACTGATTTAATGGGCACAGTGTTTCCAGACAACAACTTTTGATTGCAACTTTCCTATAAGCAGATACATCATTTTTATACAGTATTTATATCATATGTAATGATACTAAACCTGAATAATCTAATAATTTAGAGGTGTGACTGATTTGTGCAGAGTTCGTGAGCTGAAGGATGCTCTGCAGTCGAGGAAGGTGCAGCCAGTGGATATCACGTGGCGAGGACACAGTGGGTTTGCCTTCCTACGCTTTACTGGCCCTATAGAGGAATGTGATGATATACTGGCCAAGCTGGACGGTCTAACACTCCAGGATCAGCCTGTTGTGGTTGAGCGAGCCAAAGATAAGGCAGAGGAGGGGGCTGAGGATGAGCAGGAGGATGGAGGGGATATGGGCTGAACGATACACTGGGAATTGGGGCATGGGTGAATAGGAGGGGAACACGGATTGTAGATGGGCACAGGAGGGGATGGTAAGGAAATAAGTGAAAGGTAAAGTTGTAGAAATGAGCAAAAGAAAGCATAATATAAGCACCATCAGAGGAGGAACTTTGTTGACAACATTTGGCCTCTGACAAATTGTGAAATATTGTCAGTAAAGGCTCCTCCTCACATGATGTTAGCTGTTATGCATGAAAAAAGTTCTTCAATGTCCATAGAGTCTAAGTATTGAAGGAGGAGAACCAACAAGCAAAACAGAGAAATGAATTGCGTGGGGGGACGAAAGTTGGTTACTGACTGACGAACGGAGAAGTGAGAAAGAGAGAGACAGGGACAGGAGGCTCAAAAACACTATTCACTATTGGAGATAAGTATGAAAGATAGGAAAGTGATGTTGGGAGAGTTTGAAAAGGGTTCAGAGAAGTGAATGATGCTGATTTAAGTTCAGTCATACCTCTGTTAACACACAATTAACACCACGTTTCCCATCTAATGTGATACAATTTTCCAGAAGGAATATTTCTCTTAACACAGTTAAGCCTCCAATAATGGAAATTTCTGTACAAAGCAGTGCATACATGTAGCTGCTTAGCTGAACTGAATATGCCAGGCAGAACTGAACCACAGCAGCTCTACTAATGTTATATAATAGGGCCCCCAGCATTCATTCATTTCATGTTTTCTCACTCCTAGGCACCCAATCAATTAAAACTCCCTTCCTCCCAACTTAGTAATACCATGCAGTATAGATAAACTATGCAATAGCCATTCTGACTGTAAGATTGTTGCAGTTGTTCATGTATTTTACCTACAGTACTTTGCATGGTGTATTAATTAGATCAAAGTTGAAACAATTGGGAAGCAGCAAATATTTTTGTACCACAGAGGGTCAGAAAATGAAGTTTGGGCATAGGTTTGATAAAAGATTGATAGTTTTCAAGACTTCCTGTAACACAGTGGGGATGTGTTAAATTTACATGTTAGCAGAGGGATGACTGAACTAGATGATAAAATTTGTAAAATGGTTGAAAGCAATAATATTAAAATTGAAAGACTGCATATAACAAGAAAGTATTAAAATGGGAATAGATATGAGGATGTGTGGAGAAAAGTGAATGATGGAATGTAAAGAAGGATAAATGAATATAAGGAATGGTTTGGGGTATTAAGAACGAAATGGGCAATAGGTTTGTGCCCATTTATAGATGGGGGATATTCATGTATACTGGCTAGTGCTGTGAAAGGAGGGAAAGAAGATGTAATTTGATTAGAAAAAGTATGACAGAGTATCCACAAGGAAGGAAGAAATGAAAATCTGGAACACTGTATGGGGGAAGTGTTACTGAAATTGTAATGTGTGGTGTAAGGGAAGATGTTGAGTCAAGAGTGGGAATAATAGATAGCATTGAAATCATGTTTATTGGAGAGACTAAGCTGTAGAAAAGAAAGAGGGTAAATAAGGAAAGCCTTCAACAATAGGTTAAGTTGGTGTGGATCTCTTAACTTGATAACAAAAGGAAGGGCATTATGGGTAAGAAGCACCTTTTATACCCTGGGGTGTCAGTGGTTTCCTTGCACGGTTTGGAGGCATCATGACCATCTACATTATTAGCCTCTGTAAACTCTGTCATTTTCTACAAATGATTCCCCTCACCTTTTTTTTTTATTATTATTTCCCAAACCCTTTCCTTGGCTTGTGGAAAAATCATTATACTGTAATATAATTTGTTATGCTAAATATTATAACTGTTAGCAATATATTTAAAAGGATTTAGTACCCCTTATTTATCCCCTCTTGACCCTTTCCCTTCATAGTTAAACCAACACTCCACTTCTCTTCTCATTTCACATTGCCAGATATACAGTAAAAGTCCGAAAGTTCAGAAGGCAAGGGAACACGAGACTTCCGAAGTTACGGGAGTATACCTAAAATTGGCCCTAAAATTCTGAAAAAAGTAAAATAATGATAAATTAGAATAATTAAAACAACACATTTTTAGGCTTACCTGTACAATGCAGTAAATATCCGAAGGTGTTGAGGTGTAATCAATATGTGTAGATGTTAAATCCAAGCACTCGAGTCACATAAGATAGACATGAATCTTATACTGCACTGTACTGTACAGTACTGTATTACTTTAAGCTTAATTTATACCAATACACTGGATTTTTTTTTTTTTTTTTTTTAATAAAAATTCAGCAATAATTGGTCAGCCAAAAACCTTCTGAAATATCGGGCATTCCGAAGTTTTGCAGTCCGAACTTTTGGACTTTTACTGTATACGATTGTATCCAATTATCTTCGCTACTCATAAATTATTTGAGGATAAATTGATGTTCCTTTGCAATAATTTTACACAGGAGTCACTGATGTTTAGGTTCTTTTGGAGCAGCATGACTTTGTGCCATCTCCAAAAATACTTCTCAGTACCCACTAAAGTAATGTATTAGCGTCAGGGAAAACAGCAGAGGTTAGAAGGTGAAATGTATGGTAATGAATTTTCCAACCCATGCATTGAAACAGACCCCTGGCAACTCATTTCACGCAACACTATGCATCGCTGTATATAAATGTAGATAAAACATAAAAAAAAAGCCCACATTTTGACTACATAATGCATGAAGTCATTCATATAAACAAGAGATGCGTACAAAATTTGTATTCTATGCCACACTCACTCACATTTTGACACACTCAGCATGACATGATAATGGAGTGTTTTGTTATGGTGTGTGGGACCCATATTGAATTCAGATTCAGTCCTTCAAAGTCCTATGTACAGTCAGCCAAAGTTTTTTTAACAGTACCCATATATTTTGACAAGATATATTTTACGTAGTGATAGTCTTGACTCTCCAAGCCTGTCATTATACTGTACTATCCTATTGCTAGGTGACACAGATAAGTTGAATACTGCACCTGCCATCACTGAAGTGGCTGACTGTGCATGTAGAGTGTGGTGCCTGTATGAGATTTGCTGCCCATTATCCACACATATGCATTGAAAGATCTGAAACCTAAAACTGGCAGACTTGCAAGCTGAAATAGTATATAATTTAGGGTGCTCATTATAACTGTTTGGGTATAAACATTACATGATATTTATAAATTTGATTCTTCATAATTTTCATTTCCAAGTTCCTGGGTGTTTTCTATAATGTATGTGAGACACTTGTTCCTTTGTCACTGAGATGTCCCTCCCATGACACTGTTCATATTTATGTGGGTTCCTGGTGCCATGGCAAAACACACCAATTACATGATATCTGTGCCTGTGATGCAATTTTTCTATAGCTAACTTATAAGCTTGTTTGATTCTTCTGCTTCTATTATTAATTAGATGTGTAATGTTCTCTACAACCATCATTTTCCCTCCTATGTTGGACTGTATTTTGTAAGATTTTATGGGTAGGGACTTTTTTTATTAGATACTCAATAGTGTAGCAGTTTATAATCATTGCTTTGTATATCATTTTTTTTCCCAAAGATCAGAGAGGGGTATGGTGTGTACTGTACTGTACCCAGGAGGCAACTCTGTTAGTTTGGGGTATCTTTGTGTGGTTAAAGGAATGCAAAACAAATAACTGTTGTATTAGTGTAGATGTAAGTTTCATTTGAACACATATACATATATACAGAGCACAAACATACCTATGGTACACTACTCATGTACTGTATTCATAGATGTACACACACACACACACACACACACATCACTGCTTGAAACACATGTACATCAGCCCAGGTGTTCTCCTGCCTGTACTCAGTTGTACATTAACTTCACATAATCAAATCACGTTGAACTTTTATAAGAGATCCAGATTTTCATTCATAGAGGATAATGATAATTTCTAAGTACTGTACTACCTTGCCACAAGGTGAAGAAACTGTATTTAATTTTATTTTATTATTTTGAGGAATTGCCAGATCTTTTTATTTATATATTTCCACTGTCGTTATTGCAGTGACTGATATGCAATGTTGACTTTCAATGTTTATCCCTAGTCAGAGGAGAAAAAAATGTAACCTTGTGCATTTTGAAAAAACTGTAATTTAATGAGCTCTGGAGAAATTTGATGGTGCTGAATATATTGATAGTCATTTGTAAACATTTCCAAGGACGGGGTCGATGATGGTGATTATTGCATACAGTTGTGATGTAGGTACAGTAATTGTCTTTTATTTTTTAATGCTAGAGAATTTTGTGTATATGGGAAGGGAAAAATGTTGAAGTTTATTGTCTTACAGATATATATACAGTATATATATTACATAACATTATGACACTAACATTATATTATAGACCTGCCACAATTGATGTTCATTACAGAAAACTTGTACAACACAGATTCCACACTCTGTATTCTACTTCATTTGCTAAATATTTATCTGTTTGTATCTGCATACTGTATGTGGTTTATATTTCATTTATACTGTTCTCTGATATCCCCAATTGTATTTTAGGTGTATGTACACGTCTTATGGCATGCCGGTGGAAGTGTGTCTCCATTGTGCCAAGACATGTGTGCATGAATGCATAACACACTGCATTTCACACCCAGAAACTTGAATTTTTCGTTAAGCCAAGGTCTCTCTATAATTCATTAGATATCGTAATATTCACTTCCATTAACCACTATCATTCATCAAGACGTCTTTATACAATGATGCGTTATGTGCCGTACATTTCAGTCTTATTCCAATGTGTAACAAGGGTTAGCTCTACTCTGTCATATATCTTGTTAGGTACAAACTACCCCAGTCATTTTTCATTCTGTTTGACCTGTCAAGGAAAATGTAAACCAACCAACAACCAACCCCTTGATAGTTGGCAGCAACTTTTTGAACCTCTTGCCGTAAGACGAGTTGAGGATGTGCGGTCATTTTCTGTCAGTTGTATCCTTGAGGCACAATCATTGTGAAATGTTTGCTTACACTAACAACAAAGAGCAATTTAACCCTTGCACTGAATGAGGTTTTCCTGTGTCATTAGTCCAAGAACTGTGTATTGTATTAACTGTAACATTTATATTAGGTTGTGTATTTCTGTTTTAATTTTTAGCCTTGGGATACAATACATTTATCAGTGCTTCCCTCAAAGAAAAAATAATCTGTAATTATTGAAGGGTTACTGTAAAAGTTATGAACCATTCATAAAGAGGTTGGTTAATCCCTTGGATGAATGAATTAACATAAATGTTTTAATCTGGTTATCAAAAGATGAACATACTCAGAATTAATAAGTTAAACACAATCTCATTAATCCTTTGGCTGAGTTGAGTCAACTTCAGTAATTTACTTTGCCTAACTCTGATGATGATTTTTGTGGTCATATGGAAGCCCCACTCAGTGAATGAGTTAATGGCTGCTTGCTAGAGGTAGTGTAATGGGATAATATGCTTCTCGTTGTTGTGCAGGGTTTCAAGGGACGTATGCAAGAATTTCCATAGTGTTGACAATAGCACAGTAACGGCATGATGGCTTTGTATTGTGTCTAGGAAGTATTTTTTCTGTTACCACGTAATAACCATGTACCACCACGAATGTTCTTGCATACAGCCCTAAAACTCAAGCCTTTCAGGTGTTCCCATTACAGTATAACCATCATTGTGTTGAGAAAACCATATGAACATTTTATCACTAGCCAGGTTATTAAACTGACCTTAAGTGGTATCATTGCTAAGTTGTGCCAGTATATTTCCCCTGTGGTGTGTGAACCAGAGAATGTTGACTTCTGAATTCTGAGGAACATCATAATTATGGGCAACTGATGGACAGGTTGGGATGGGTAAAATTAATAACGAGGGGGTGTTTGGGTGAAGGGAGTGTAAGGTTGAAGCTAGGAATCTTGTACCTTAGATGATATTGTTGGAATTTTACATTATTAACCAAAAAGATAGACCACAGTAGGAATTGAAGTAAAATCTATTGTGCAGTCATGACCCCTGGTACCAAGCCCCACCCAGGACAAAAAAAACAGTTAACATAAGCTATCCATTTTGTTTTGAAATTTACTCTGTTGACATACTGAAGAAATATTTGTGGACCAGGTGTTTCAGTAGTAGGTATACAAGAGAGGAAGCCATTGTCCAGAAAGATTAGCTTCGGTTGACTTCAAGACGCTGATGGCTCTTGGTCGCCTCATAGACCAAGCTTGGGCTAATCATAGCTGATGTCAGTTTAGATGTGGAAGCAGAATTCTCAATTATCCCCTTACCTCTCTCATTTGGGAAAAAGACAAGTTCTTACCATTAAAATTATTATATGAGTTACAGTTAATATACTCTATGTGAACACTGAAGTACTAAATTTTAACATTGATCCAACTCTGGCTACGGTACTGCACTTCTTCGAGTTATATGTGGCTGAGAACCTTTTAGGGTCATTACCCATGAAGGTATAATTCTACACCTTCCCTCTCTGATATAATAGAATAACTCTTGTATTCTTTTGGTGTATCAAACGTTCTTACACCTTAAAATTTTTCTTTTCGGTTTTTCTGATGTTCACCTTTTGTAATCAAGTGGCATAATGTTCAGCACTAATATTGTGTTGTTTCCATCTTGGAAAACTGTCCACAATACTATAGATTAATAATACAGCTATATGATCGACTGTAATTTGCTGAAGAGGTTAGCTAAAACAATACCACCCATTGCTGTTATGATATTGCAGATGGTATTTTTATCGTTCACTTACTAAATACTGTATATTAATTTCAATGAGTACTTAGCACCTCATTCACTCACTCATTCTTGTTGAACTGCTAATCCATGATGGGAAACAATGTTTTAAATCTGGTGGAGTTTATTACTTGGTCTTGTGGTGGGATCCTTTGCTATCACATGGCGTTCATTGTTGTGTGGGGTCCACATTACACACACACACAAAGAACTATAAAAAATTAAGATTGCTGCAAAAAATTACATGAAGACTTGGACAAATTTGTTGATTGGAGTAATAAAGTGGCAGATGTAATATAATGCAGATGTGTCATGTTATTAAGTTTGAAAGAAGTGAGAGAAGACCGAATTGGCAGTACAAGCTTGGTAATAAAATGTTCAATGAAGCAAAGAAAAAAAAGAGATTTGGGCCTTGGGGTAACAATAAATAAGAAATTGACCCAGATGATTATATAAATGAAAAAGTGAGAAATATGTATACATTGTTAGCCAAATTGAGAGTGGCCTTCACTTATATAGACGAAGAAATGGTCAAGAAAATAATCACATCCTATATAAGACTTACCTGGTACAATGGAATATACTGCAGTAGTATGGAACCCACATTTAAAGAAACATATCACCAAATTACAGAAAGTGCAGCAACATGATGGGCACTAAGATATGATGAAAGATTAGAGAAACTAAAGTTACCTAAACTGGAAGAAAGACGAAAGAGAGGAGATATGATTATGGTTTACAAATGTGTCACAGAAAAAGAAAAGATAGAGATCGAAAACTTTGTCAACAAGGAATACCTACAATGAGAGGTCACAGTAAGAAATTAATTAAAAAAAGAGGAGACAGAGATGTACAGAAGTATATACTGTATAGCTTTCCAAATAGAGTAATAGATTAATTGAACACATTACCAGAAGTGGTGTGTGCCCAAAACATATAAATTTAAAGAAAATTTTAATAACTGGGTTTTAAAAATGGAGGCATTATGAACTTTACTCAACCCTGTAAAGATACACATAGGTAAGAACACACACAGACACACATCAGTCTTGAAAACTGGTTGTGTGTTGCAGGAGGCACACTACAGGTATTTTGCTATTTCATCAAAATAAAGAGTATGAATTTATAACTACAACGTACAGTACAATATATATTTTTCTGGCAAATGTGTAAAGGTGTTAAATTATTTTTTATTTATCATTTCAGTCGTCTGTGTGTGTAAATGTACAGAACCTATCAAGAAAGAGTATGTATTTACAGTAACATGTGACATGACTTTTCACTGTTGTTGGACATAATGGGAACATTGATAGGATGATTTAGAAAAAGTGTCATTACCTCTAAGGCTGTGAAAAGCATAATAATTTACTGTAGTGTTCCAGGATAACCAAGGTACAGTGCTAACAGGGATAATACACTTTTGATAAATCTGGAGCAAATGATTCCTCCAAACTATTCCAGGCAACGTACAGTACCACCATTATTTTTGTTTATCTGGTCCTGTTTCATGGCATACTTTGGAGGAATCAAGACAGTACAATGTACCAAGAGTGTATTACCTCCCTTAAGTACTGTACTGCATTGAGTTTAATTTTGTTATCTAAAACAATAGGAGGTACAGCATCAGCCCATTGAAGTCAAGTTGAATATCATCTACCACTAGACGATATTAACCAGCCATGGAAAACTTGGTCAAAACTGATGATACCTTTGAACTTGGCTCTCTATTGATTTGTGTACTATACTGTACAGTACTTGTTTACTTCATAAGTTTATGTTCTTAATACAGTACTGTATCAATTTAGTGTCACAAGGACTCTGCCTTGGTGTAAGTTTTTCATCATCATTATTATTGGCTTTTCACATTTGATTAACAATACTCTTTCTGAGATAACTTGGTCCATTTTTTCTGACTGTGTTTATCTGATTGATTAATAACAAATGTGTATCAAGGGGGGCTGTGATGTTGTCAGAGGATTGGAGGCTCGTGTTTCCTCTATACAATGCCATGAAACTGAGGGCCATATTCAAGAACATTTGTGTGCATACAATGGTGGTGTACTGGTATGATGACTCCATAGATAAACAATAGAGCCATCATACCGGTACCACGCCATCGTCAACACCATGGATGTTCTTGCATAAAACCCTGACTCTCACAATAGAAGCAGTTTTGTTACTCAGTTTGAAAGTGTCAATACTGTGCCCTCCAATTTACCAACTACATAACTGGCCTTTTAACTAATCTGCCAGAAGACATGTGGGCCAAGATAGTGTGGAATACTGTCCTTGTAGTGTGAGTAGTATGAGTTGCCAAAAGGATCAAAGGGATGGACTTGGCTGACTTGAATTACTGTACTTTATTCCACCATGTTTAAGATCCCTTCATAATCAAATTCGAGGATGTTGCTTCTTTTTATTTCCTATTTTCTTACATGTGATTATTTTATTCATTTTTTGTTATTAGTTCACAGAATTCCTCAACAATATTATAGGAGTACATACATAGTAATCTTGATAGTTTGTGTAAAGATGTAACAAGGAGTATCTATCTCTCTTTATCCTCTGTTTTGTGTTTCATCTCTGTATATATGGTAGAGTAAGGATGGTAGGCCTTGGTATTAATCCAAATGTTTTTGTAATGGATTGTGATAAGCCCTCACACCTCTGCTACATTAGAGTTACCAGGTTTAGTTTATCATCATTAATGGAGATAAGATGATGTCAGTGAATGAGAGGCTCCTGTGGTTCCTCCATATGTGACTAAAAACACCACCTCCTCATACTTAACTTTTTTTCAATGATTAACTTTCTTGTTTTTATCTCCATTTACGGAGGTTCGATTTACTCTGTGTTTAAATATTTGGTGTTTTTCTATAGATTTCCTTTTTTATTTCTTAATTTACTTCTCCCTCTTTAGGGTGAGCACTTTTTTTTTTACTCCTTTCATTTTGCAGGCTGTAACCAGATTGTTCTTTCTCTATCACTAAAGGTGATTATTTTTTTACTCCATTCAATGGAATCGGTGTGTCCAATTCATCGACACTATCTTAGTTCCTTACTGTACAGCCATGGACATAAGTTTTGCTTCCAGTTTCTGAATAACTCATAATTCTATTAATGATGCATATTAGAGAAGAAAACTAATGTGTTCTACACTATTGTGTTATTATATAGTATACATTCTAGATAAATAAAACAATTGGTTTATTATCCATTGATATTTGGGCAGGTGTAGCAGAACTTGAGTCCACAATTGTACTTCCTGCCGCCTCAGAAGATGTTCCTTGATATATACAATATTACAATTGAAAAGTTTCATTTACAAATATCCAAAACATGGTACCAAAATTTGTCATAAATTATGTATTTTGTTAAAGAATAATACAGTATTGTGAAATGTTTTACTGTGCAGTTGTAAACTGTAGTACTTTAATATGCAATAGTTTTATAGAGCAAAGAATATTTTAGGGAGTAAAATACATTGAGTATATATTTTCCACCACAGGTCAGAGTGTTGTTATAACAAGGAACACTGAGCCATTACCTAGCTTGTGTTATAACCCCTCACCAGCACAGTTGCCAGTTTAGTTATATTTCAATCAGTAGTGTCATTTCCATTTCCAGCATTTGTGAGTTCTTTTGGGAAGACATTAGCATTGACAGTGATGGTTTGTAAGCACTGGAGCTATTGCTATGCTTTCTCCTTTCTCCAAATTTCTTATAAGCAAAACAGTTAAGCACTCATGGCTGTAGAAAACTACTAGATTGGCATTGGTGCTCACAAGAGTACAGTACAGCCTCATTGTACAACCTTTGTAATACCAGTTTGTCTGCCAGAGTTTATTTACTGCGCCCTGGTAGTGGGACCTTGATACTGCAAATTTGTGACAACCAGTAATAAAACCTTTTTAATTATCATGAAGCTTTTGTTCAGGTCAACCTGTGTGTGTAGTGTTGGCGTTCGAGGCTCTACTGGTCAAGTGGAGAATCTCTTGTTGATTAGGAAGCGTGCTGATACCTCCAAACTACGCCAGGAAACAGGAGATCTCCAACACTATTAATAGGAGATCTGTTTTATGGTAAAGTCTGGAGGAATCAGTAGCCCTTCAATTTACCATCGAGAGACCTCATCATATTCATGACAACATCTACAAAATCTTCAATGTCATTCCCCAAACAACTTCATAAAGCGGGAAGACGCATTCCCTTGACATCTCAATTACCAGTTTTCATGAGGATATAATGATCCTTTCTCTTTCTGTTGTACATTATGTGAAGTGATGTCGTTGTGGGTTGATTATGAGAAGAAAAGGTGGATGTGTAGCATCATGGCTATCACATTCTGAGTCGCCATGGATTAACCTCTCGGAATCTTATCTCAATCCTGGGTTGCCAAGAAACTGGACATTTCTGAGGACTTCGTTCCTTCATTTACGAGATGGACAGCCGGCCCGAACAGACAGAAAGAAGCAGATAGAGTGGATACAATGACGGACTGCAAATAACAAGGACCCAGATTCGAGCCCACGAGAAAAGTCTGGCGGTTTACCGAGGTGATCTGAAAGTTCTTGCTGTTCTTCAAGTAGGCCTATCCTGGCTACGCCGACACTTCAAAAAAATACTCCCTACATTGCCATGAACTCCCTACATAGAAGATTATATTCCAAGATGCTGTGAGTGACGATATAGCTGCTCTCTCCTGATAGTGACGTGTATAAATAAAGTGTCGTCATCTAGTGGGGCAAAAGAGAAGCTACCAACTTCATGAAGTTCCACTGTCTTATCTAGAGCGACACTCATTAATCTTCAGGCCTCGCAAGAGTCACAGGCTATGTAGTTACTACAACATTACACATTATCTTCATTTTTAAAGATTGGTATCATCTGTAATTATACTTCTATAGTTACTAAAACATTATACATTATACTTTGAGTAAATTGGAGTGCATTGATTCCTCCAAAGTATGGAATGCCAGGAAACAATGCCAATTTAACAAAAATGATGGTGGTCTGTTGCCTGGAATAGTTTGGAGGCATCAGTTGCTCCAGATTTAGCAACATTGTACTAACCCCTTAAGACTATCAATGTTGAGAGGAAGCTGCCTCTCACCTGAAGACGGCAGTGACAGAAAGTCATCAATAATGGCTCCTCCTCATATGGTGGTGTTCCTTATTCACCTAATATCTAACAAGTTTATGGTTCAACTATCATTCCACAGTACTGTAGTGTATAATGTGGATCAGCACAGCTTAAAACTGTGCATGTTTGCTATCAGTTTATGGTGCTAAAAATATTTTTCATGCAATATATACTAGAGGAATTATTCCAAGGAACAACTGAACAAACACTAAAATAAGTGGGAAGAATCAAAAGTACAGCAGCTGCAGATCTCACCCTTTATTTTGTTATCCAGTAAAGCATACCAGATGATTTTGTGAACACTTGACACTAAAGTACTTCCCTGGGTCTGTCTGTATTCATAAATATTCACCCAAGCTGAGTATTATCATGGTAAATGTTTACTAATGGCAAGCTTCAAAACAGATTTCAAGAGTTGGAATACTGATCACCACTTTGAAATAGAAACCAAACCATTTGTCAACATGTGGAGAGCATGTGAAAAGACAGAGAAAGAAAGAATGATTCACAACATGCTTACAGTAAAACAGGCAGGAGTAGATCAAGGTTGAAACAAGAGGCGTGTTTACTCAGCACAGACTGAAAATCCAATCTTTTGTTCTCTGAATATTCAAGGAATCCATGTGTGACCAAAACCTAGGGCTAAAAATCGGCTAATAAATAGGAATTACTGTATTCTATAGGCACTGAAAATTATTGGTAGGATGGGTTGGGTTTAAAGGCTATGAAGACATCAGCCCAATCGTTGTCACTTCAGCTCAAAACTAATCTGAGCTTGTATTCACAAAACATCTTAAGAGTTTGAACTTGTTCATATGTTTGCATTTCTGACCTCGCCATAGTGTTTCAGGCTCATTTTGAAGCAGTGAATGGTTTTGTTATTCTATTGGTATGAGCTGCTGTTATGAATTCGAAGCAGAGCTGGTCCTAGTCCTTGCCATGAATGAAAGCTTACCAACAAAATTTTAAGTTAAGAGTGAACTTGGCTTTTGTGAATACGGGCCCTGGTGCACAATCCCCCATGCCTTTACAATACAATAATTAAAAGATTTTGAGTTTTTAACTTGGCATTTGAAGAATGTCACTGAGTTTTGATGAAGAGTTACTGATATGAGTTGTGGGGAAATATATCAATGTCCAAGGTGGAAAGGGCTGAGGATATGATGATAAGCAACACTGTCACTTGGTTAGTTGGGTCTAAGAGTACTTGTGATTCATAATTATCATCTGGTATGATACTGGCAGGTCTCTGTAACAAGATCAAGGACCATTAATGATGCAAGAACTAGTATGTGCTGGGCGGTCATGGCTGGCAAAGGCTGTTCCATACACAGTAAAGCACTATTGTAAAGTACCTTATTGGAAACCATTGTTCCAGTAACTGTCTTTCTTTAGCTCTTCTTGCATACATATGCATGTCATAAAAACACCATATAATGTCCAATCCCATTAAATCTAAAAGAAATATGGGTACTGTACACTGACATACCATAAAATCCCTTCCTCCCAAGACATACAATCAGGAGTGTATGCAAATAATTATTTTTGGATGTTGCCATATGAGACATCCATACTGTGTGTTTGTCACTATATATACACCAGGCAAATACATCCTACAAATTAAGAGGACGTCTTACATCTTTTTGCTTTATTTGTCATAGGTACATTAGAAATTATGGATGTCCATTCTGCAGTACCAGTTTAGGTTAGATTGGGTCACATAACACTGTATAAAAAGCCTTATGAAGAGGTTTGTTCTTTAAAACTAGACATTAACATAGTAGCCTGCAAAATTATCGAGCATTAACATAGTTTGTAAAATCATCATAGTACAAATGAGGTAAACACAATATGTACACTATATATATTGTACATACGTACAGTTCCCATTCCAATTGGTCCATAGAGAAAGTAATAAGGCAACTATTGCAAACTTTCAGTTGTACTGTAGTACAGACAAAAGCATGGAACATTTGTATATTTCACTTTCCTTGTGGATAAAACTGAATTTACAATTACACCTTAAATGACCATGGTTGCCAAAGCAGAGCCTTTTCAATAAGCCAAAGTTGTAAATCCCAAACTGTTTATGAATACTTTTTTAAAGCTTTAGATCTGATAATTTGTATGGACAAATAGCACCACTATAAATTTACATTACACTATCAGTAGTGAAATTCCACTCACTAAATTGGCAACCACAGACATGACTATCAACAGACATACTACTACTGTACTGTCCCGTGTCCTTCATGCATGACCGACTTCAAATGCAGGAACTTGTATATCAACTCCAAAGTGCAATTTACTGAAAACATATCATTTTTCACAACTGGAATGAAAAGAAATATCTGGAATGGATGAGCTTTACAATACAATAATTAAAAGATTTTGAGTTTTTAACTTGGCATTTGAAGAATGTCACTGAGTTTTGATGAAGAGTTACTGATATGAGTTGTGGGGAAATATATCAATGTCCAAGTTTGGAAATAATTTCCACAATGGTTGTATAATCTATCAGGTTAATAGTAAGTAATTTGTTATTTGAATGTTCACAATATTGGAGACTACACTTTTTCCCAGGAAAACAATAATGAGTCAGTTCTAAATTTGACTACAAGCATATGAAGTACTGTATGTGTGTACGTATGCATGTGTGTGTGTATGTGGGTGTAAGTTCTTAGCACAGCTTCATGTGGGTATCCTTGCCCTTGTTACTGCCTTATCAATACAGTATATTAAAACCATTAATGAACAAAGTTGACTGTAGCCTAATGCCTGGTAAATATTCCCTCAAACCAACTGACAGGACACACAATATAAGGTAATATAATATACATATAACGTAAGGTGTAAAATGTTTCATTAAATTTCATATTAGTGATATATGCATAACAGTCTATTGTGCAATACCTCTGTAAAGTGAACTGCTTCCTGATATATTTGCAGAGGAAATACTTTAGTAACTTTCATTTTTCCTACATCTCTATGAGCTATAATTTTGGATCTCCAAGTGAGTTATACAGATACAAAAAATGGTAATCAATAAACTGTATCTCTGTTGTTAACAGATTTTCTTCATTGAATAAAACTGCCAAAGAAAAATTACAGATATCTTTCCATAAGTCGGCAAGTTGTTAACTCAAGCAAAAATATGTTAATTCCAAAAAAACATTTTAAATGTCAAGAAATTAGCCAATATAATAAGTAAGAATTATTACCATTTATTCAGTATATGCACACTTATATCATATTGGGTTCTACTCGCCATGGCATCACCCTAGTTTGTCCGTTGGTAATTTAAATCGTCTGTACCACATTTGCTGGTGACTGACTGCCATTCTCCCCCAGCCGCAAAAGTCTTATTTTTTCAAGTTTCACCAAGCCATCGTTCTTCATTATAGTACTGTATACTGTATGTACATTTAATGAGTATAATTTTGCACACCAGAAATAGTTTCTGTCTCATATATCATATGTTTACCCCACAGCAGAGCACCACCAAAGATGAAAGAAATAAAATAATATTTATCCCTGAAATAAGAGACTCGGGAAAAAATGACCAAAAAACAAAACAAAACTAACATTCTTATATAAAATACTGAAAGAAAATTATTACACATTCTTAAAGTACAGTACAGGAGAATGATATTATCCAGAAAAAAGAGCTAGAGATAGAGAATAAATTTGACAAAGTTTTCAGTCTCCTGAATGAGTAGCCTACAACAAAAACACAAGCAGGAACTCATCAGACACTTACCATGACGAAGAGTAGCGGAGATGTTGTCTCAGTGAGTTCCGCGACAAGAGTGGCCGAGCCAGCCAGTGTCGGCAGGGATGGCGGGCGCCATAGTTACCTATGCTACCACCAGGTGGCTCACGTATCAGCACAGCGCCAATTTAAATTTTTACTTCTGATGTTCGTCACGGAAAAACCCATTCTAGCCACACTATTAGGCTATAGGCCCCTAGCTAGAATAGGGTAGGTTCCCTAGCAATCCAGCTGTGCTGGTTCCACAACCAATAAATACAATTTGCCGTAACAAATGCACTATTTTTGGTCATCCATCGTGAGGCAACTATCTGATAATATATATGAGACTGAACTAACATATTTTGTGTATAATTAAGCTCTTTGAATGTATAATGACAAAATATGCCTTAGGAAAAAAAAAAAAAAAAAAAAAAAAAAAAAATTAATACGTGGGTGGGTTGCCAGGCAGACAAGAACAATTGTACTGTATATCTGTTTCATGATGATGATGATGCTGTTTATTATGTATGATACTGTATACTCTAGTGGTAAGC
Source organism: Petrolisthes cinctipes (assembly GCA_033782935.1). Taxonomy (NCBI): domain Eukaryota; kingdom Metazoa; phylum Arthropoda; class Malacostraca; order Decapoda; family Porcellanidae; genus Petrolisthes; species Petrolisthes cinctipes. Next base: position 55,894 of record JAWQEG010002223.1, on the reverse strand, counting down.
ATGAAATCATATTCTTGTGTTGGCTAATCATCATTCTCCCTTCAGACATAATTTCTTACTTGATTAGTGGGGAAGAAGAGGGCAAGCTGATAGGTTATGTAAGTTATTGTGCAAGATTATAACTCATATACCATTATTTACACTGTGTACTAATCAGCATTAAAAAAGAAAAACTGATATAACCTATGACTCCGACATGTAAAAAATTGGCCGTTAGTAAATAAAATACATATTGTAGTTATTAGAATCACCAAATAAAATTGGGATAAGGAGATGAACACCAACTTAATCTCAATGGTAAAAGTACCTATTTTCATTGTATCTAGAAAAATAATCAACCTCTGCATCCATTTGTATAAGCTTCCCAAAAAAATGAAATAAGAGTATCTGCATCCACTATATTGAAATACTGATATTCACATTTTCATCAACACCCACAAATTTAGGATCCAATACATCCCTCGACACCTAGAGGTGACCATACAAGAATTATAGCTATCATACCCACACTTCAAATACAGTCAAATCTCCTTTAATGTGAGAAATAGCTTCTGCTGGGTTGATGCATTAGAAAAATATTGCATTGGAAGGACTCTCAAAAATGCCTATTGTTTCTGCACTCCAGCCCAATGTGGAGTTTCTCTCGCTTGTGGTAAAAAATTTTTGGTACCCTCCAATTTTCACATCCTAATAAACCACAGGTGACTACATAAGTCGACACCACCAAGTGTGGATAACCGTGGATGATAACATAAATTGACAGTGTAATTTTCAAATTAGTGCTCCCCCTGACATATTGATTAGGCTCACAATAGAGGGTGTGTGTGCTTAGGAGCTCCCACGAGTCACACCAGCCTTGTCCAGCTAATGTAGCAATATATCTCGGCATGTGAGGATGTATTTTCAGAGCTCCACATTTGCGCTAATTACCATATATATGTGTAAGAATGACAGTAAAGTTATATTTCACATTGTTGAGTTGAAAAATGTGATTCTGACATGTTTTATGACGAAATCAGAGCATGAAAACATACTTAGAATTGTCAAGAGTGTAAACGTGTGCTTTGAGTTGTGGTCATTCTAAGCTAGCTACCCATCCTACAGATATCCATTTAGTCTTCACAAGTACATCAGGAGACAGCTAAAGGTTTGTACTTCAATATTACTTATGCTTTATGCATGTAAGTTTAGCAGTTTACAAGCTATTAGCCGTCAAATTCTTGTTTACGTTTTGAGTGCAAGGCAGGAAAAAGGCTTGGGTAAGAGAGTTGGCACGCTTCAGAAGGCCCGAGGTTAGAGGGTTAATATGGTTCAAATAATGTATTAACTCTATTGCTGTAAAGCAGTCTTTGTGTTTACCGTGTGGCTTTCATGGTACACTTCTCAAGGATTCCTGATGGTAAGCACATTGTTGTGAGGCAAACTCTACAACAACACATTCTCCGTGGCCGTGTGACCATCACCACAATTTGTTTCTCTAATGGATAGCAAAACGGGCAATTGAACAGTATTAATATCCTATTAACCTAATATACCCTCTTGTTGTATAAGGCAGTAAATTAGGTTAGTAGCAAAAATGATTAACTCAACACTATCAATGTCCTATTAACCTAATCTATTTGCTTATATTATAAGAGAGTAACATAAGTCAATACAGTATGACATTAATACTGTACCGTTACCCGTTATTGATATTCGTGTTGCTACTCATTAGAAAAATAAATTGGCATGGTCGTTACATAAACACACGGCCACAGAGAATGTTTTATATGTTGAGTTTGCCTCGCAACAAATTGTTTACCATTCAGAATCCTCATGAAGTGTACCATGAAATCCACACTGCAAACTGTTAACGACTGTATTAAAGTAATGCAGGTAATATTGCAAGTGATGGAGTCAAGCAGTTACAAAAGCTGAATTAAAAAAAAAAAGACGGTGGATACGTTGGTTCTCTGGATTGTTAAATAATACGAATCTTCCATGGTAGTCAGGTAGGGGAGTCCTAACTGGTTGGAGGGAGGTAGGAGAGTTCTGATTGGTAAAACAGTATTGGCTGGCAAAGACATCAAGATGTATTACACAGATGCTGATGAAGCTGCCATAACCAGCCAAGTTCAAATATCATGTTACTTCTATAATTTAGGCCCACAGATTTCTACTGCGTTGACTAATATTGCACTAGAAAAACTCATGTTAGAGGAGGTCTGACTGTACATGGAAAAATGACATGAGTTAGATAGATTTCAGGAGTGATGAAGGAGCCTGGAGAACTACTGTTTCATCTAAACTGTATCAGGCAACAGACGGCTTTTAAATGTGGCACAAAGAGAGAGTAAGAACATTTTTATTTGGCTACAGCCTACTGGACTTGGGCCCTCATTAAGCTAGACACACAAAAGGGGATGAAAATTTACATGCACAAACTACCCGATACCTTTATAAGTGGGGGATCCATTGTTATTTTGGTTACTCAAACATAACGCATTCTAATTCTGCACTGTATCCATTTCACTGAAAATAATTTGATATATCAAATCTGTTCTTTAAATGGTGTTTCTTGTATGCATATACCTCTAATTTACAAACAGAGTGAAAGGAATGATAATTGAGAGTTGAATAGATAAACCCAAGGTATATCACAGAGAGGAAAGTAGAGATGCAATAAAAAAATATGCTAAGACAGGCAGCATGGGAGTGGACAATAATCAGACAGACAGATGTGGATAATATTGGGAATGGCCTTCATCTTCCAATGCATATAAAATAGCTGATAATGATGACAATGATGATGATGATGAATAATAATGATGATGATGATGATGATGATGATGATGTGCCCATACTTTCAACTCTAAACTTTGCGAAAGTGGGATGCATTTGGAAGGTGGCTTTGCAATCATACCTACATTATTTATACAGTAAAAAATAATAGTCTCAGCAATTGTAGATACTATGACCAATATGATAAAAGGAAAATTATTTCAACCAGCCTCAGGACATCTTGTTAAAATGAAAAAAATGAAAAAAATGGTATGTAACAGTAAACACTTGCGTTAGAATAATATTTGGTGTGGCTGGAACGACACACAATACAAGACAATGTGCACGTGTGTGTGTATGAGTATCACCAATGAGGTGGGTATGTCCAAGAAACATTGGCATTCACACTGTACAAATGTACAATTACCAGCACTTATAACTGGCACAGAAGGACACTCACTGTACCAGTTATAAGTGCTGGCAACTGTACATTACATTCCTCAGCATTTTTCCCTGATTCACTGTGCTGCGATATTGACAACTTAAGCAGCTATATCAAGTTAAGCAACAGCAGTTCTAATTCACTATGATGACATTCTGTTCCTGATTGCATATCTCACTACACCAGGTTTTTTAACCCTTAATTCGCGGGTGTAGTAAAATTCCGACACTAGCAACAAGTCTGGAGCACTGCGGGTGTAGCATTCATTCGACAGCACAGTTTTTAAATTAGCGCAGTCCATAATAAGTTAGTTTTTGATTGAAGACACTGTCGCTGGCAGCCAGGGACCTGGCTACAGCCATCTCACCCACCATCAGTCATTCTTGTTTGAACTGTGAGGATGGAAGGATATATTTTCATCACTCCTCTTTTCCTGTAATTACCATATATGTACGTAAAAACGACAGTGACATTATATTTTATATTGTGTTGAAAAATGTGATTCTAACATGTTTGATAACGAAATTAGTGTGTGAAAACCTATTCAGATATGTTAATATAGTGTAAATTGAGTGTAAAAGTGAATTTCGAGTTGATGTCATTGTGAGGTGGCTACCCATCCTACAGATGTCATTTTAGTCTTCACAAGTACATCAAGAGACAGCTAAAGGTTTGTACTTCAATATCCTGTATCATTTATTTATGTAGTGTGAGTGGTTTACAAGCTATTAGCCATCAAATGTGTTGTTTACATAGTGAACGCGAGTGCGGGAGAGGCCCAGGCAATGGAGCTGCCGCAATAGATAATGCCCACAGCTAAGTGGTTGAGACTCTTAAATGTTTTTTTCTTGAAGAAAATTCAACAGTACTTTGTCTTAGGCAATATCACAGTTTACTCACACTTGTAGAACATTGAAAGTGCCCACTACTTGTTGCTGGCGGCTTCTTTAAATGTAAAGTGATCCCTTGATAGGTGTCCATGGGGCAACCGAGTAAGTGTATCATTACTTTAACGTCCTGTGCTTTGTGGGGATAGGAGCTGTCTGCCAGATGAGAGGGTCAGCTTCATAATATGGGGCTGAGGCATATTTGAAGTGAAACCAGGATGACCTACATGTAGATGAACTTTCCAACAGGCCACTATAACGCACACATGCACACAAACATACACACACACGTGCTGTCTGTCAATTTCATAACTATGATACAGTAAAGTAATACATAGACCCAATGTGGTCTACTCGTCCAATATGGATGGCTAAGCTGACAGTCCTCAGCACCAGAGAGCAGCATAGTTGCCCTTGAGTGAGGCAGGCAGAGGTCCGCCTGCAGTGAAGAGTCTCATGCCAGACCAGTCATAGCAGTGAGTGTAGATGGCCGGGGTGTACTCAACGTTGTGGAAGACGTCATGGTACTGGTCATCTGCGCTCACCCAACCCTTCGTACTCTTCAACACCACAGCTCTCCCACTGATAAACCAAATAACACAAACACAATATTAGTCAAGATTATTTAATGTACTGTTATCACAGTGTCAGATTGGCCAAGAGAGTATGAAGTGAATAAATGTATGCAGTACAGTACTTTAATATGCAGGTGGGAAAGGGTAGAAGAGTGACAGAGGAGGAAAAACAATAATACATTTGGAAAGAATGAAATTACGTGAAACTCCATTTGGTGGGTGGGGGGGAAATATCTGGCAGCAAAGCCGAATGAGTTAAGGCTAATGTGTCTCATCTCTAATCATTAAGACAACCCTCAAAAGTGTAGGTAGGAGATGCTAGAAGGATTCATATTCATAAAATCATCACACTATAACATGTGGCACTTCCCAGACTTCCCTCCCTCACTCACCAATGACCAAACTATAACAACACCTCTCAAGAAAAAAATAAAGTAGAAATAGTTACTGTACTTGTCAAGAAAAGCAGGAAGACAGAAAGAGAGCACTTGACCTGAATTTGAGGAGTTTGTAGCAGTCACAAAAAAAGTGAATTCAAGCACAACATAACAGATTAAGGTGAAGAAATACAAGGTATAGTCTACAAAACCATATGAAGAAATGTAGGGGGCCACAATAAATAATAAGAAATTCTTGAAGCAGAAACAAAAGGTATTGATAAGTACTTTGTCATAGTTCTTTGCTTCAAGCAGCTGTTTATCAAAAAATAATCTCTGTTCAAATATTGAAACAAATTTTCTGCAACACTCAATGAAGGAGAATGAAAAGTCAATATGGCTACATCCTGCTCGGCCCAGGACCTCATAAGACTGAAAACTTAGACGATGAAATAATAAAAAGAAATGAGCATTAACTAAAGAGAGAGGAGAACATTAATACAGCTGTCCTTTAATATTAATGGATTTGCCTTTTCATGGGTATGAAAACATGACTTCTTGTCATCGCTGGGAACAGGTAAGGTATTGTACCGATGTCATTTTCATGTCATGTGCTAGTTAACCTTTTTATAGTTGTCTTGCTATTTATAATATTAGTAAAGATGAACTTAGTTATTATGTATTTATGTAAAGAAATTGTGAGGTGCAGTTGGGAGGTGTTGTTATTCACATCAAGATGCAGGAGGGAGTGGGGATAAATCTATGCAGTTAGTGTATGCTTCTCATCACTCATCGTTGACTGCCAGGCTTTTAATCACTATCATCATCAGCATACAGTATATAATCATCATCATCCTTATAAAAGGGAACATGTAAAATATCTATAGTGTTCTAGATTTAAAGTCAGACTTTCCGACTTTTGATTTATGGCTCATTATATCAAACCGTATGGGAGAGTTGGAATGAATATGACTGTGGTAAAGTTATTACTTCTTCTTCATACAATACAGTACTTTACTCTCACAAGTGTGTGTCACAAAGTACACATGATCCTCTCTGGCCCAAAAGAGAGGGAATCATAAAGGGTAAAAAGCACAGGAAAGAAAAACAAAGAAGGAAGAGATGTTACTACTAGAGCTGATAGAGGCTAACTCTGAACCAAAGGAGCATCAATATGAGAAGTTAAACCCACGTAATATCAAAACTGGTGTACTGTTCCGTACACCATTTTGACCCAACTTACACTCTCTTCTGGTACAGTAATGACAAGTTATGTGGATCTTTCCTTATGACAATATTTTCCTAATACATTTTGTCAGTATAAAGGTTAACCATAAGGAGCATTAACAAATCGTATATGTGTGTGTATGTGTGTGCATGTAAAAGCTGCCTCACCTATTCATGGTTGACTCCATGTATTTGCCAGCACGCATGTCGTAGAACATGATAGCCCCCACGCCAGTACCTATGGTCAGAATGTCACCATGGAAACTCACAGAGCGGATCCCACAGCCTGTGATCCTTGCATTTACCTGTACAAGTCACCACAACAACCATTAATATTATTAATCATGATATTCATCATCTTTACAAAATTATCAATATCATTATTATAACACAATACCCAAGATTACCCCTTCATCATTAACATTATATAACAGGAACTATAATCATATCACAACAACCACCATCATCATTACATCAGATTTAAAAGTACTGTAGTAAAGAAACCTTCCTTAGTACTGTATAATGCAAATATCTTATTCTTCACTAACATAAAGTTCCAAGCAGATCAAGTGGAAACACTGCCTTGGCCTCTAATTGCCTACTTCTTTCTATGTCATAAGGTAGTGAGCTCAGGATTCATTGTTGGAAAGATAGAGAGAACAATATGGCTTCAGCCTACTGAGTCTACGCCATTCAATATAAGTCTGGAAATCATAAGTTATCCAATGTTACAATGTACTTGATGTCACAATACTTTCAATGACCCAATTTTCTCAACGTCTCAACTTAGTCTGTATTACAATATACTCAATGTGTCAATTCACACTGTCTCACTTGTACAGTCGGCAAAAAAAGTTTCGTTACCATCCTTTTCACAGTGTGATGTAATGTTGGTAGGCCTGACTGGTGAGTCAGGTGTGGTGCGAGCATGGAGGTAGTATAGGTGGAGTCGCCATGGCTCACTAATCCAGGGGAGTAAAGTGAAGCCGCCGAACTGTCATTTTCGGCGCCTTCAATATGGCGGACACCAAGATATGTTTCAGTAAAAGTGGACTTCTGACCTGACATACAAAGGTATGCGCCATCTTGAAGGCGCCGGAAATGACAGATTGGTGGCTTCACAAATCAGGTCCTACTGGCGCCTCCACCTATACTACCTCCATGGGCGGGAGTGTCATATATACCTCCGGACCCCTCAGTGTCTAATGGGCAGGCAAGTAGGAATGACGTACTTTTACCCAGTGCAACTTTTTCTGGGTATTTCAAGGTTATTCTTGTTCTAAAATACTCAAACGTATTTCTTTATGTTTAATGATGAATAGTTAAATAGTAATAGTTCTTGAACACTCAAAATTTAATTTAAAATCAGTTAAACTTTTGATATAAAAAGAAAGGGAATGCCTTGTGCTAAGTTGTGATTGCCGCGGCCCGCGAGGCACGGCTGCTCAGACGGCGGAGTACCAACCCTGCCGCGCTTATCAATGTTAAAATTAACGTAGGGGTGGTAACGAAACTTATTTTGCCGACTGTACAATGTCCCAGTTTACTCCATAACTCAAAATACTCAATGTTTCAATGTGGCAAATCACTCAAGGACTTCATTTACTCAGTGTTTCCGTTGATTTGATGTCCCAATTTACAAAATGTCACACCTTAAACCTTCCCATATCTGGCACTGTTGCTAGTCCATAAGACTTTGAGCCGTATTCAAGAGCATTCATGGTGCATACGAAGGTGTGCTACCGGTACGATGGCTCCAGAGAAAAACAATAGAGCCATTGTACCGATACCACACCATCATCAACAACATGGATGTTCTTGCATACGGCCTTTAACCAGCATGGTATGTTGGGGTATACAGTATAGTGTTGTGCATAAACAAATCACCATGAAGGATGACCTCCTTTTCGTACCAATTAACCCCTAAAGACCACAATACTCCCAGCCTGCCTTTCCCCAGAACTGCAAACCATAGTTGATAAATGAAGTACTTTAAGTTCAAATTTTTTCTTACAGATTTAAAGATCTTCAATTTATACACCAGAAAATGTGTGTATGAGTCTCCTATGTCAAATAGTTACCTCATAATGTAGCATCATCAATAAAAATAAAAACCTGTCACCCGATATAAATAATTATGGTCATAATTCTCCAAGATACTTACTTTTCACTAAATATCATTACAAAATTATGTAATTAAATGTAATACACATGTCTGTAAACATAAAGTGAAGTACAGTACAATCAAGGTAGTCTTAAAGATAAAATAAAATAAGGATCAAACGGAAAGATACATAATTTACAATATCTAGTGACCTCTAGACATCATCATCATCAATACCCCATTTCTCTTTTTTCAAGGGGTGGTGAGGCTGTAGTGCCAGTCAGGACCCCTGACAGGCAAGGGGTCCAGCTCTGAGGCTATTTGAGACTTTGGTTGGGTCATTGTTAGAGAGCTGGGTCCCCAACCCTCACTCCACCCCTGTATCGTAGGGGATACAAGGCTGATTGCACCATCACAAGAATGGTATGGTGGGCAATGGGGATGCCACTTCCCTATGCCGATATAAACCATTATTGACATTTTATACCACTGGACATAATCTCCTCTCTGCTAAACCTCACTTCAAATAATAATACTAAAACTAATTAAGGAATGGACTGGGCAGTATTTTCCATGCCATGTCCCTGCTCCTCTGTTAGATATTAACACATTATCAGTGCATCTCTTCCTAGGCTTTCTTAATGGCATCCATCGCAGCTATGGTTATGAGTTAACTTGAGGTTTTCATGGTTTAGTGCTGTCTGTGTACTTAGAGGTAGAGCCTGCCATTTCCTCTATTCCTGACAATTTCCTGTGACCAGAGTTTGAACTTCAGATGTTTTTCCTACAAGGATGCCATTTGAGTAGAGAGAGATGGGTGACCCTCTCTGGCCATAGCACTGAAAATATTAGCATCATGCATAGTAGCATAAAGTTAACTACTGTCTGTAAAACATGTGAAAAATATATAATGCTGACAACCCTTAAGATGCCACACTTTCTGGCCATGTTGGTAAGCCCTATAATCACTTATGTCAGTAAGCAAACAGTACTAAATACTGTGATTATTAATGCTCACCATTTAGCAAATAAATACAGGTATCTTTAAATTACTGCACAGTAACTGCATATGAAATTACATACAGTAAAAGTTTCTTATTTCATTACAACAAGAACGAATGAAAGGAAGAAGAATTGGAAAAATCAGTCCACTTGGCACAGATGAAAGATATTTTTTGGCTAATTGAAGGACATATTTGGAGTGACTCTCGGTGGAAATATACAGTACAGTATATGGCACGAGATTCATTAGTTTTAGATAGATGACTTAGTCTGGAAATTTCCTCCTCTTTTGGACAGCAGTAAAACAAGCATAAGCATAACTAAACCAACAACTTCTTATATCAGAACGAGAGAAAGTACACTGAATCTTAGTTCCAGATTAAAATGTGGTAATGGAAAATCAATTTTTAGTACATGCAACAGTAAACAATTGAAGTCTATCTTATAACAAATCAACTTCACCTTTCTGACATAGTGTAGTGTCCTTGGGTCAAGCAGGGTGGTGTGAGACTTAGATCCTACAGCATACAGCGAGCTATCCTCCTTCCTGGTGAGGCACACATTCTCCATGGCATGAGGGAGCTTCCGCGACATCTTTTGCACAAAGCGGTTGGCATCCCACACATGGAGGTAGGCATTAAGAGAGAGTGCAACAATTTCCACATAGTTCGGATTGAATATGACAGCACGGACCTTCTCAGCACCATTGCACTTTTTCACCCTGACGGCTTTAATGTGGCCATAGTTGGGTAGTGTGGTGTTTTCCCGTGGTCCCTCCAGGTCCTCATCAACCCTCCAGAGTGCCAGGCGAGTGTCTCGGGAACCTGACACCAGAAATTGATCATCCAGCCAACACATGTCAAATATCCAGTCACTGTGAGCCTTTTCTCCCACACACACAGGGTCCAGGGTTGGCAGACGGTAAACTGCAATGTCATTGGAGCAGAAGGCCCCTGTGGCCAGCAGTGTACGTGAGGGATTGACCTCAATGGAGTGGATACCACATTGCTGTTCCGGTGGTCTGTGGAGGTCACTACTGAGTAGGGAAGGTATTATGTCCATCTGGCGGGTGTTAACATCATACACCATCAACTTGTTACACTTGGTTCCCATTGCTATCTGGTGGTCACTTAACCATTGTGAGCAGAATACCTGTGTTGGAGAGAGGAGGGTTGTCAATGACATGCTGTGAGGAGGCATGAAGGAGAAGGCAATTTTCCTAGTAATGATAATCCAGTAAACTCTCAATAAGCCAATTATTTGGGTCTCTGGTCTTATCGACTCATTACAATTCCAACTTATCATATTTCCTTTATTTGTTTTTCACCATATTCAAGAATTATATGTAAGTGGCCCACATACTCTACTTGGTCAATTATTGACTAAAGTTCCCTAATTTTTGTTATGGAAATACCTTACTACAGGTTACACAACTGGCTGAGTTTGAATGTTTTCTCCGGAAAATTATCAGAGCCCTGTCCCAGACCACTGTCTAATGTAGCCAAGGCTTATAAATGAGAATGATTTGATATTCTGCAATCAATTGAGATTTTGTAGTCTACTCACTGATGCTAATGACAAGAGAATAAATTGGAAGGAATATTTTGTGGAATAAATGAAATAGCTATGGAGGAAATGTGGCAAATGTCAACAAAATTAGTTTTGGGGAACTTCAGAGGCCAAGACCTAAAATGAAAGCAAATCTATCATAGATATATATTAAGTGGCAAAGGATTTGAATACCTGAAAAGCTGTAAAGTGGATGAAGTAAATGCAGATATGATAAAGTACAGTATACACTATGCTCTGGAATGGTTGAGGAGGATATGTCAGCTGACTTGGGAGTCTGGGCTGGTACTTAAAGAAAGTAATAAATTTTAGCAATATCTCTAGTCATAGCTGTGAAAGATTCATAAACTTCTGCCATAAGCACTATGATTCTTTCATATCCCTTTCATAGTTATGACAAACTTAGCAATGGCCGAGTTAGCAATCTGTTACAAGTGTCGGAACTCTGCATGTAATCTTTTTATTCAATGATAAGGAAACGTCTCAAAAAGGTGAAAATATATAATATAAAACTATTTCTATTACAGTTATGTACAAGTTCAATTGTACAGTACCTCTTTTAAATAATGAAATATATTGCCCAAAATATCCAATATATCGATTAACTTAGCTGACAACTTCAGTTCAACTAGCTTTACAATATTACAGTATGAACTCGAACTATGGTACAGTATACTATACCATAGTATAGTATACTATACTCTCAGTCTATGAGCTGCATGATAACTGTGACCAAAAAAGATTAACTACTGTGGACTAGTGAAGGTTTACCATTAATAATGTACAGTAATGTATAAATATTTTTTAAACACTCAAACTTTAAACAACATAGTAACTATATACTGTTCTGTATCTATAACATAGTGTTACATACTGCCAATGGTAAGACTACTATTGAACAATACACCCTCCAAGGTAATCAGTGTTATTCTGTAGTGTATTATGCAATGTTGTCAGTGATTTTTACTTCTTTTCATTCGGAAAATTTTGGAGATATCTCCTACCCACCTAACTAACAATGTTAGGGAAGAGCGTTACACATTAATTTTGAATACAGTACTTGGCTGTATTTCTGTACTGATTTCAACCCATGATTATTGAATATTGAGACACCAAGCCAAGCTTTGTCAAAATTAGCTCGGGCTTTAAACTTATATTAACACCTTTTCATTCACTGAATAAGTTAATATTTTAATCTGTGACAAAAACAATTTCTCCACGGTCCAGTCTGTACCTTTTAATAAGTTCACTGTCACTCAATTCATTTAAAACGTCTCTCCTTTCCCGAAATTCCCTTGGCTGACGTACACGAAGTTCTTGTTGTTGTTCAGTTATGACGACTATGGGCGATTCATAAGCCCTTAAGACACCTCTTGACCAGTCATAGAGAGAGACGAACTTATCATAGATTCATATCTCTTATGAATTATTTATGGTAAATATCCGCCATTTTGGAGGCTTATGACAGATTCATAGCGTATGACTTTCTATAAGTATCAGCCCTGGAGATGTATTTGAGGATGGTGAATAGCAATCATTATATCCCTTTACAAAAAGTATGGGGTGTGAAGTGAATGTAAAAAATAGAGAGGTATAAGTTTGTTAAACATAGCAGGCAAGGTGTATGGTAAAATGGTTGCTGAGAGGGTGTGGGAAAGATCAGAGAATTTGGTGATCCTTTTATGGTGGCATAGGATGTGTGATTGAATTGTATTTTCAGAAAGGCAGTTGATGGATACTGTCTGTGAGAAAGATAAGAAGCTGTTTATGGCCTTTATGGATTTTGAGAAAGCTTTTGATAGAGTGGATAGAGATGGCATATATGAAGTATAGTGGTACCTCGGTTATCGAACGACTCACATCTCGAACAATTTGGTTCTCGAACATATTGTTTGAGAAAAAAAATCTTGGTTGTCAAACATAACCTCGGCTCCCGAACCAAGCTGTCGTGGCCTGAACTCCCGAAATATCCCGACTGATGACATACTTGTAGACATAGTTTATAGTTGTTTGGATCAACCCTAAAGCATCGCCAATTGTTGACACCTTTTCTCTTAACAATATCAACTTTTTCAAGTAATGTGATGATTGGTCTTTTCTTTTCATCACTACCATCACTTGAAAGCTTTCTCTTCAGCGTCATTGAAAGGAGATTACTGTACGAGAAGCAAGCATAAAAATATCACAAAAATTGCGGGAATAATGTGTGTGTGGCAACAAGTACACCGTGAATGATAAACTGACCAATACTAGCTCCGATTCCCACTCTATCTCACCAACCACCATACCACACCACAGTACCTTATTTCATTTTAATTTACATTATTAGATATATTTCTAAAGAATTATATCCTTTTTTGTGAAATTGTCATGTTTTTGTGTGTGCACAGCTATGTATGGGAACCAGAGATACAAGTGAAAGCACATGTAGTTTTGAGGGTGGGTGTGCCTGCGGTCAGTTGTATGCATCAAATTCAAGCCCTTGGATATCTTGGATCTTCGGATAACTCGACAAGGGTCTCCCCCAATTGATCCGAGTTAGCGAGGGTTTACTGTATTATTATAAAGGTATAAATAAGCAATATTTTTACTTAAAATGCTTCATAATGCATAATTTTTTGAGGTCTATAATGGAGTAATCCAAATTACAATATTTCTTATGGGAAAAATTGATTCGGTTTTCGAACAAATCGGTTTTTGAATAGCCTTCTGGAAAGGAATAAGTTCGAGAACCGAAATACCACTGTATTGAAAATTTATGATATAGAGAAAAGGTTACTGAATGTAGAAAAAGAGTTTCTCTGATGGTAGTGTGGCTTGTGAGAATGCTTGGTAGTTATTATTTTACATTCTATTTCTATTTGGGAACAATATATACCTAACCAAAATCCTTGTAGTGTATGCTTAATATATTCATCTCAAAATTCAAATGGTCCACGACATTGTTCTTATTGGGTTAGTGGTCCGCGGACAGAAACGAGTTGAGAACCACTGGTCTGTATTTTCTGTATTTCTGCTTACCTTTTCTACCCCTGGCACTATAGCCTCCCCACCCCTTGAAGAAAGGGAAATGGGGTACTGATGATGATGATGAAAGATATACAATAGTATAATTGGACTGACCTTGTTGATTCTGTTGAGTGGTATGGGTCGCTCCTTGAACATACCAGTGGCCAACATGTGTCTGGTGCCAAACTCCTCATTAATCTGTTGGTGTTCCAGGCGGCCACAACCCCGTGACCGAGTCAGCACATAGTCAGCAAAATTACGGCTCAAGGGAAGGTATTTCTGGTGGGGTAGGAAGTGGATGGTTAGAAATAAATGTTTTATCCGGTGCTACCAGTTTGCTGTAATTGCATGGCTCCTGGTGGCATATTACTTAAATTATATTTCATTACCTGCTCATGACTTTCTTGGCACCCCTAGATGGGTTTATGCTACACAGTCTTGTTTGGGAGATACTGCAGTAAGGACACTTACACTAAACTACCAGCTAAGAAATTTTACTGATCTCTGGTGTAAAATTTCCCTTTCTATTATATACATGCTTTTTTGGTTTCCTTATCACTTATGGCATCCCTGGTCCTGTATACAAGGGTCTTATAGTAATAATAAGGTACAGTATATTTGTAAAAAAAAAAATTGAACCCTGATGTTCATCCTATTTTCACTCATTATGTATGTTTTTGGCATTATTAATATAAATCATAAAAAATGAAACACCATGGATAAATTTTGTGAGTAATGAATGAGGTGCATGGGTAAGATGAAAAAGGTGTTATCTATGACGAGAGCAAGGAAGGGAGGCTACTGAGCCACTCTTTTTCCTCCCATTCATCACCGCCAACACCCTCCTCTCTCTCCACTGCCTTTTGCAGTTTTTTCACCTGCATATTTTCTTTCCCAGCAAATCCAGAAAAGTTTTCACTACGGTAATATCACCAAGAAGATTTTCTATGTTATTTTCATCATCACTCATCAGTCTCTTGTCTTTTATTTCCATTGAGATTTGCCACAACTCCCTCAAGCTCACCACGTTTGTTTTAATATCCCGTGAGAGCTTGAGAGCTGTTTCTTCTTTCATACAATTTCATTCACCTAAATTGTAACTTAGGCCACTTAAAGCAGTAAGAGGCGGCTATACAACACAAAAATATGTATATATGCAGCAGAGTTAATAAAGAGATGGACTGTGAATCCCAAGGACATCAGATCTTGTCTATGTCAAACATCAGAGTTTTTTCTAGGTGATTTGATGGTTTTCACTCTTCTTCAAGTATCCCGGTTACACCAACAAGTCAAGAAAATGCATTCTATATCATCACTAAGTCATACCATAGAAGATACCTGACCATATTCCAAGACAATGTGAGTGATGGTAAGCCTATACCTACCCTGTCTTGATGGTGACTTACGTGTCATCATTTAGTGGGGTAAAAAAGAAGCAACTAACACCATGAAGCTCCACTTTCTCCAACTAATGTGACACATGTGAAGCACCCAACACATTGTAACTTCACTCAACAATCTCAGGGCCTGGAAGGTGTCACAGGCTATTGCCAGCCTACAGACCCAGCCTACAGGCCTCGCTCCCCTAAGGGGGTGGCCACGGCAGATGTGTCTCCAGTTTTCCCTGTTCCAACATTCCCTCTTTCCTTGGTCAAGCCCTCCCCTTTCATTTATATTTCTCTCCCTTATGTACTCCTCCACTCTGTTTACCTACCTGACTGGTGGTCTTGCTCTCATTCCAGGTCCCTCCACCTCGATGTATTTCACTTCACTTTCTCAATCACTCCACATTCAGCACCAACTGTCTTCTCACCCAGACCACACCTTTTATATACATTCACATTATTTTACCCATCCACATATTCCTCTCAGAGACCTCATTTCCACCACACCTATTCTAGACTAATGGGCCCTATTCCATGTCCATGTCTTCAATGCATATGTTAGTGTTGGCAGGGCTATGCTTTTTCTCTGTCGTTTTTCACTTCCATGCTCAGGCTTCAATTCTTTTAAGTTTCTCCCTAGAGATCTTATGACCTGCCTACCCTGTAATGCTCTCTCTCTCTCTCTGATTTCCACTTTCATCCTCCCATGTTTACACAACACAGTTCCCAAATATTTCAACTCCTTCACTTCTTCCACCCTCTCACCCACCATAGAGCTAGTCCCTGTAGGGAGGTGTTGCTGACAGAGATGTAGGCAATATTTAGCAGTGTTTTGACACCTTTCAGTTTCATTTTCTTCTTTTTCCTTAGTGCTTACTTACTGTCCCTCTGTTTTCAGTTTTATTCTTTCGAAGTCATAGAAATATATCTCACCAATGCCATATCAAGGAAGACCTGAGCTACGTTTAAGAAAATAATAAATTTTGGGTGGCGTAGTTCTTCCTTCTCTCAGGTATATTGTTACTCTTTTATTATGGCACTTTTGAATCAATGTGAGTTCTGCACCAGTCTTTCTTAATGAAGCATAACATATTTCATTGTTTCATTAAGTAGAGAAAATTGCCCACATTATAAACACTGATACAGCAACCTCAACCTCGGGACTGAAGGCTGTTAGTAATCAGTGACTCTTGTGAGGCCCCAAGATTATTAACGTGTGTCGCACTAGATGAGACAGCGGAGCTTCAAGGTGTTGGTTGTTACTCTTTTGCCCCACTAGATGTTAACACCTTATTTATACATGTCACTATCAGGAGAGAGCAGCTATAATGTCACTCACATCATCTTGGAATATGGTCAGGCATCTTCTATGCTATGAGTTGATGACGATATAGGGGGTATTTTCTTGACATGTCGGTGTAGCCAGGATATTTGAAAAACAGCAAGAACTATCAGATTACCTCAAATAAAAAACAGACGTTTGGGGTGGACTCAACCCTGGGCCCTCTACCATCGCCTTCCCCACCCTTTGTGTGTGCTTGAAGGCATAACATTACATCTTCTACATTGTCACAGTAAATCTGGAATAAGAAGTGATAAGTAATAGCACTGCTTGTACTGCCAGTAACCCGAACATTACTATTGAGTGCAATGGCAAGAATACCTGAGCAAAGGACTGCTTGCGTCGAGGGACATGGTGAGTGTGTGAAGGGTGGTGTGGGATTCCACCCAGTGCAATATAACCTCCACCATCACGAGCATTCTCCTCTTCGTCACACTCCTGTTCCTCCTCCTCCTCTTCCTCATCACTATACAGCATGAACTCATCAATCTGTATCAATACACAATTTATCACAGAGGCTACCTTTTAGTTTTTCTATAATTATTGTTATTATTAATGAGTATCCAAGGGAAGGGAGGCCTACAGAATGAAAACAAGTGCAACATCATATATTTAGGATTTTTTTTTAAATCAATTGACCTGTAAGACATAGTTTGAGTGCAATGTCATCAAGAAAATATTGTTACAGTACTGTATATCCTCACATGGTGTATGATTATGCATTTTCTTTATTATTATTAATCTCATTACAGCGCTTCAGTATCCACATTTCATATGAGCGTGAACCAAATTGATTAAGCCGTATACAGTATCGGCAAAAAGAGTTGCGACCCACAACATCAGTCTTTTAAATTTTAGTGACTTCCATTAAATATAGCACCTCACAATAATTATTTGAGCATATTGTTTTGTACTTAGGTAGGATATAGAAAACAAAAACAACAAGTTCTCACTGCACCACTAAAATTACCCCACATAAAAGATAAAGAATATCAAGCATCCAGATGCAACTGTTTAGCATGGCTAGAAAGGACTGGTGCCGGGCGAATGATTCACTTTACCTGACTTCATACTAATGACTGAATATGCTCTCAGGACTGAACATTACCTTTAACCAGTCTTTCTCATTCCAGTCTTTGTATTGGTTTCATAAACTGACCTCTTTTCAGCTTCAGTCTTGTCTTAAGGATGGGCCTGCTACCCACAACAGTGAACCATTAAATTTCAATGAATTTCACAATAAAATATTAGCACCTCACAATAATTATCTGGACACATTCAGTATCTGACAGTCTTCTCACAAGGAAAATGTTGTGAAATCCCATCAATGCTTCAACAGAGTTAAAGAAAACATCCTCAGAAGAGATAAAAAATGTTGCAAGCCATACTGTACATCATAGGAGGTAAAATAAACAAAATTTACTATCTTGTCAAGCCCATCCCTACAATAAGACTGAAGCAGAAACAAGTTCAGTTAGCAAACCAGTACAAAGACTGAAGTGAGAAGGATTGGTTATAGTTAATATTCAGTATTGAGAGCATGTGAAGTAACTCACACTGACTGAGCACTGATGTATGTCTTGTAGCCTGACTCTTAAATACTGTAGTAGACTACTAAGCCAATATTGGTGTGGGAATTAGCTCTGTTAACAGTGTTTATCCTAAACGCCAATACAGTATTGGTGTACTGGTGAATGAGCCTGGCCACTGCAAGTGTTCATTAGGCCTATGTTACTAAAACAAAGTGCCAAGGTTTACCATGCTAAATTATTATGAACTTTGAATACAAGGCTGTATTAAAGATAAACTACAAAAAACAGAGTACTGTACTGTACTATTGTACTTACAAAATGTATCTAAAAAAACATGATACAGTATATGAATTTTTGTGTTGGCATAAGATATGTCAATGCAGGTGAGACAGGAAGGGCATTCTTAGCACTGTAAAACACTCATCCTATTACAACATACATTCAAGAGAAGAAATCTAAACTTCCAAAGTGATTCTCAAGCATTTCCACACTTTATGAAAGTTCAATTTCATGTTAGGTATTATTATAGTGTTACACGACTTTCAATATTTAAAAATTATGGTACAATAATGAATGACTTATAATTTATCCTGACCTTGTGTTCCGGCTCGCCGTGAATCAAGGCAACACGGTGGTAGTTGATATTGGCCGGTTTTGTCCTCAATTTCTTCCTAGGCACGAACTTAGCTGGCAAGCGACCCACTGTCCTCATTGTGTGTGTCGTCGCCATGCTCCCACACAGCTATTTTCTCACTCCCTGGAGGCACACACCTTCTCAATGTCTCATAAGGCTAGTGCATTAGTGTTGCTAAATAGAAATACCTGTATAGTTAACTCTAATTTTACGTTTTTGACACAGGAGGGGTCAGGGTTTTAGTTACCCATGTAAGGCAACTGTGCAAATAGGAAAAAAAAACAGGACAAAAAAGAAAGGAGTAAGCAACAGTGGAAATATCTGGGATATTGGTAAATAACTTCCTTTTCTTTTGAGTCCTGTACAGTACATGTTCACCTTGTGAGAAAATATTCTACAGTACCCAAATTAGGCCTTCACTAGGACTGGGGCAGCCACTGGAGTTCAATATGATAAAAAGTTATTTCTGTACATTATAATGTTAAAAATTTATACAGCTAAAAGCTTATGTATACTATAAAAAAAAAAACTCTTTAATTGGAAATAACCAGAAGGACCCATTCTCCAGAGATATCAAGTGAAATATCATTGCATCTCTTATCCCCACCACATGTGCATCTCTTGTACCTGAGAGATTTAAATGGGTTACACCAAAGAGTGAGTACCGTAGCCAAGACAGAAAACACTTAAGTGGTTCCAAGCAAGAGAAATTCTGTGGTTAAATTTAAGATTACTGGCAGATATGGAAGCTACTGACAATTATCCTTCATTTTTTAATCAGTGGCTTTCCATTCATTATGAGGCAGTTTTCCAGAGTGACAGAGTCTTATGTACAGGACTGAGAGTCAAATATTGTTGTTAGAATGTTCCAACACTGCACATTTGTATTCAAATGTAACATACATGACTGGGAATCATACTGTTTATAATTTGAGGAGGAGGAGCAGTAGCCCCAGACAGGTATTGCATACACAGCGGACAGCAGCCATTAACGATCAACCAATTGTGAGCCTTCAATGCCAAACGCATGCCAAGAACTCAAGCATTAGTGTTTTTATTTAAGTCATATTACATTACTTCTTCTCTTGTGCTTTACCACACAATTTCCATCATTCTTCAAGCCTTGCCCTCCTTATGTAGAAATTAATACTGTACTGTACTGTAGGAGGAAAAAAATATAGTGAACAAAGCTGAGTCTGTTATATATGAATCTGTTGCTATGGGAAACTTAGTAATTTTTTACCGTTAGCCACAAAAATGCGCTCGGTGGAAGCATCGACCATAAGATAACAAAAGGTGTTGACTTGGTGGTTAGTCGCTCAATAGGTGAAACGCTTATTGTGGTGTAACTAGAATTTATTGTTATAATTAATGCTAGTTATTAGTAAATATGAGTGTAAATAGTGTGCATAGTGATTATTATTACTTATTATTTGTATATTAGAGTGTGGGTCACTCCAAGCAGTATTTATGGGAGTTGAATGAAGTTATTTCAAAAATCGTCACCCGTACCGTGAATGTCCACGGAGTTTTGAAACCAACCTAAAGGTATATACTGTACTATCTAATGATATGTATACCATTATCATATCTATATTTTGGGGGAGGCACAAAGCAATGACAGTTTGTTTACGGCATATATACCAGGACCAGGAG
Organism: Petrolisthes cinctipes; assembly: GCA_033782935.1. Taxonomy (NCBI): domain Eukaryota; kingdom Metazoa; phylum Arthropoda; class Malacostraca; order Decapoda; family Porcellanidae; genus Petrolisthes; species Petrolisthes cinctipes. The sequence goes on along the minus strand of JAWQEG010002223.1, from coordinate 35,393 downwards.
GTAGGCAAAGCTCGAGATGCTCGTCTTTAGGGATTAATTTTCTAGGCTGGGTAGAACTCTCATATAGAATTATCAACAAATTCATAAGACAAAACAACCATCAATAAAAAACATAACAAAACTGGTAAAAAACTTCCTATTCTAATGGTCATATATTTTTTTTTATGGTAAGTCTCATTATTATTGTGAAGTTTGATCCCAGCAGTATCCCTGGTTAGACTACCCTACTTTAGTCCCGATAGTTTGTCTTGGACTCTCTGTCCTGATTAGGTTATGTTAGGTCAGGTTAGGCTAATTCTAGAATAATAAGTGTTATGAGTCTGTCAGGTTCAATTCCACTGTTATTTCCGTCGCAAATGCATAGGTTGCGTAATACAACTACCCTTAATTGATTCAATTTTCCTTAATCCGCAGTGTGTACAGCGGCCATATTGGTGCGGACGGCCTATCAGCATGCTTGATTAATGCGCCTCAATTTCAACAGCCAATCAGTGAGCTTGATTAATTACAATGGCCTCCCTTTGTACCGAGTGTTCATCTGTCCCCAAATGTATTCTTCAGTGCTATTTTGAGAATAACGAAGCCAGTTTAGACTTTTAACGTGTCCATGGAATATATTCGACGTCAGTGAACTGTCCCACGTGTAATAAGGCCTGAATTTATCGCCACTCTCAAATAAAAAGCTACATATAATACCAATTCAATATTGCCACAGAGTGTTTTTGGTATTTATTGAAAGAATTGGCATTTTGTGGCAGTGTTGCCAGATCCGGCTAGGTCCCAGTATTTTGCCCCGGTCATTTCCTGTACTTTACCACGGTTATTTCCCGGTAGTTTGCCCAGGTTAGGTCCCGGTAGTCTGCTGTGGTCTAGGTAAGGTCAGGCTAATTTCAAAATGCCATAGTAGAAAATAGTCTTAGAATGGTCTAAATAAGGAGGTAATGAAGGTACAAAAACCGTATGCGATAACGGCAATTAGTTCAATATTTACCATATTTACATCATCCTGGTAGACTGCTAATGTTAGCCCCCGGTAATCTGGCCCGTTTAGGTCCCGGTAGTTTGCCGCGTTTCTGATTAGGTTAGGTCAGGTGAGGTCTACCTAATTCTATTTAATGCTTTGTAGTGTTTTTCAGATGAAGCTGTAGTTTATATCTGACGAAAATTAGTGTTTTCGGAGATTGGGTGGGTGGGTGATATCTCCTAAAACACTTATTTACAACGAATGTGACCAACAGATTCGTTAAAAACACACTATAAAACATTGCATTCTGATAACCTTGACTCGAAAAGACATTATGAACAAGCGCTTGTATACTCCTTTCGTTTTCCTCCAATTTTCTGACTACATCACAGGGTCCATTAATTCGGCTAACCGAAATACCAATAGTTTTAAAAGTCAACTGGACACACACACACATACATACATACATTGACTCAAAGGGAGGTGTAAGTCATGAACTGGAAAGGACTCAGCCAAAAGACGATTCTGTAGCTTCGTAAATTCTTATGTTGTCAAGTTAGAAGGGCCGTGGGCACCAAAAACATCTTGCACAACTCTGGCCTCTCATAACACACTTGTCACAGTAATTACCTTAATATCACCACTGATGGATGGACCAACACACACTACACCCGTAACTCATGGATCAGTTAGATATGTGAAGCAGTGGGGAGGTCAAAAGTCACTCAAAACTAATGTATATATCCGTCGGCATCACCTGCACACATAATAACAATAAAGCAACGAACGTATGATGGTTACTGGATGGAAGTGTAGTGACCTTATCAACGGCACCTCAATCACTCACTATAATTGTTTTCTTATCATTTCCACGGTACATCTGTCCCATTCTTCTTTATTCTCTCATTCCCTTCTTAAGAAACTCGAAAGTGGCACAATCTCACCATGAGACATAAGAAATATTCTCACACTGTCTCTTACAATATTATTTTTGGTTAATACATCGAAAAGTGATTAATTCTGTTCACTGCATTTCACATTGAATAGTCCACTGTTCTGCCATAAAAGAGTAGTAAGGTGGAGTGAGAGTTTTTCATTTGTGATAAAGTTGATTATCGTTTGAAATATTTACCTTTTTCTTGGATTGTCCACTGAAAAAGTTGATGACCTTTATTTCTTATCGAGTCCAGCAGCAGTACTTATTGTATAATATGATACAACTAAAAGGATTCGCAAACGAACACAAATTATATTATACTTATCCCAGTATCCTATTTATACTATTCATGCAGTATGATACAAAAAGAAAACATAAATGCATTAACAATTGGCAAACATAAAATTTTCGGGGACATCCGGAGCTAATAAATGTGGATGAATAATAATATTGTGGAGCAACTTACAGTGGGTTGGTGTAGTGGGTTACGGAAGTACTAGTGAGCTCAGTTGGTGGTGGTGGCAGTAAGTAGGAAGAGTGACCTCGGGAGTCAGGAGGTGTGTGGAGCCAGTCTCGTGGTGGCCTTCACAACACCACCAGGTTAATATTACGTTACACATTAACAACTATTTTACTTCCGTTCTCTGTCTTATCTGTTTTTGAACTGCGATAAACCCGTGCTACTATTTTTAAACACCCTATTGATGTGTCGGTAATCTATCTAGTGGTCTATCAGAGACACTATATGGGGCCTGTAAGTTAGCAGGGTTCATCATAAAACTGCGATGCACGTGGGTGGTTTCCCAGACCTATCTGTTTTGATGTTTCCATTGGTGATAATAATACCGTGATATGCAACATTTGATGTTGCAATATTTAGTTGCAGAAGCTGATGTAGGTTTACAGGTCGAACAATTTCAAATTCATTTACTTTTACAGGAGGAGATTCTGATTTACTATAAGACAACCCATAATGAGGGGGAGATAAAGAGAGAGAGATGTGGCAGAAGACAGGAGGAGATGCTAATTTATTAATGTGATTCTGTCCAAAGGCAAAGGGAATAAGATCCAAGGATAAGTGCGGTACCTATACAGGGAAACTTGTCTTCTTAGTGTGCCGGGAAACAGTTTCACCAACTGTACTTCACTTCCGCACCCGTCTTGAGAGTTGAAGGGGTAATTTGCCTCAAACTTCAAGTAGCACACATCGCTCCATATTGTGTGTGTGTGTGTGTGTGTGTGTGTATTGATGATGCATATGTTTCTTATGCTGAATCTCTCTCTCTCTCTCTCTCCAAGCAAATTTTCAAGAAATGAACCTGAGTTTTGTCGTACACCATCTGAGACCATCCAAAATTATCTTACTCCTCTCATTTATTTCTTCATATATTTATTATGTGTATGTGTTTTGGAACACGCTTCTTCTGGGGAGTTGAGAATTTCGATGGCAAGGGATTGGGTCAGGCATATGGACCGAGGCTACAAACTAGTGCAAACCCCACCACACCAACATTTGAATAACCATTACACAAATTACACCAGAAAATAACCTAAACCTTAAACCAAGGTACACATTAAAACCACTCATTCAAGCACTTAACAAGTTATAATAGAATAACATTTTAATTCTTATTGTTGTTTATTATTGGGCCAGCCAGCTGGCCAAGCCGCGTTGGAGACTTTCATCGCCCCTCGCAGCTTGGCCACGGTGTCAAAACACCGATGACCATTGATTAGGTTCCAGAGCGAGCTGGCTAGCCAAGCTGCGAACGAAATAATGGCTCGTGTAGTGTACGGTGTCCATAGAAACTATTTTTTTATTATTATATCTCGCCACGAAACAGTGACAACCACTGTCCACTAAAAAAGACCCGTGTGAAGGGGAGGAGGGCCCTTACACTACTTGGTGGTGAAATTACAACAAAAAGGAATCAACTTACTCCTGTTTGATTTGTCCATCTATCTATAGCTTTGACGCCTCGTTAACTCCAGGAACTCCCCCCAATGGGGTGGCCATGGCAGAAGTGTCTCTAGTTTTCCATGTTCCAACATTCCCTCTTTACTTGGTCAAGCCCTCCTCTGCCCCTCACGTTTCTTTCCCTCACATACTCTTCCACTCTTGTTCTGCCATCTAACCGGTGGTCTGCTTCTCACACCAGGTCCCCAACTTCACTTCCATACACCTTCTTTACAAACTCCTCCCTTTGCATTCTCTCTACATGTTCAAACCACCTCAAAGTATTACGCTTCACTCAACCACTCCACGCTCAATACCAATTGCCTTCTTACTCATACCACATCTCTCATACACACACTCATTACTTTCTCCATCCCACCTGGTAAGTCCACTTGCTCCTCTCAAGTAACTCATTTCCACTGCACCTATTCTAGATAGATGAGCACTACTCCATGTCCATGTCTCTGATGCATACGTCAGTTTTGGCGGGATTATACTATTTCTTAGTCCCCTTTTCACTTCCATGGATACTCACACTTCTACCCTTCATTATCCTCCCCAGTGATCCTATGACCTATTTACCCCTCACTGCTCTCTCCCTAATTTCTCCTTCCATACTTCCATGTTTACACAGAACTGTTCTTAAGTACTTACTCCTTCACTTCCTCCATCCTCTCACGGGACATTTAGTCCCATGCAGCTGGTACTCCCACTCTGTAAGGTGTGGCCAAATCTATCACTTCAGTTTCTGCCCTCTCAAATACCATCACCTTACTTTTACCAACATTCACCTATAGTTTCCTTCGTTTACATACGGACTGAAACTCATCTACCACCCTCTGTAACTCCCTTTCACTCTCGGCCATCAGCACAGTGTCATCTGCAAATAAACTTGCCACTAAGGACCAATTTGCTCCATTCACTGTCAGTTTTGCCCCCAGGCCATTCATTTTGGCCTTGATCTCTCTCATACAACCATCCATATATACTGTATATTGAACAGCCATGGTGACATAACACACCCTTGTCTAAGCCCTACACTAATATTAAAATTCTCACTTAGATCACCCTCTACCCTCACACATGATGTTGCCTCTGCATAAAAGGCCTCAATGCCTTTCAGCAAAGACCCCTCAACACCGTAAATCCTCAACACTTCTGTCAAAGCTCTCCTATCAACCCTATCGTATGCCTCTTGGAGAAGGCAGCATACAACTTCCTATCCTTCATAATATATTTCTCCACTGTTGATTTTAATGCAAATATCCGGTCCACACATCTTCTACCCTTTCTGAACCCTCCCTGCTCCTCACTGTTACTTCAATCAGTCTTTCAGTAATTTAAAGGATTTCCCATATACCTTCCCCGGTACTCTAAGAAGGCTTATTATTCCCTTATAGTTACCACACTCATCCCTACTCCCCTTTCCCTTGTAAAGAGGCACAATTATGGCTCTCCTCCAATCCTCTGACACCTCTCCCTGCCTCCAAGCCAATGTGCATATAAGTAACATCCACTCCACCTCTACCTTCCCCCCACACTTTAACATTTCAGCAGTTATCCCATCCACCCCCGGTGCCTTTCTCATCTTAAATTTTTCTAACCTCTTCCCTTCCTAATTCTCCCTGTACACCCTGTCGTCTACCACCTGGCTCCATTCCCATGTATGTCACCACCGCCTCCCCTCCCGTCCCCTCATTCATCAAATGATCAAAATGCCTCTTCCACATTTCTTTGAGTTCTTTCACTACCTCACTTCCACTCACAGTGACTCCATCGGATCCATCCTCTCTCTTCATTCTCACGCTACCAGACTTTTCTTCTCCTCTTTCTCTTTTAACCTTCTTCCAGAATAATTTCTTGTTTTCTCCAAAATTCTCACTCAGTTTCCTATCAAACTCCTCATCCAGTCTCCTTTTACTCTCGCTTACCATCTTCTTCACTTGCCTTTCACATACATTGTATTCTCTCTTCCATCTCTCTTTCACCTCCTCTGACACATTCCTCTGTAATGTTCTCATATATGCCTTCCTTTTCTTCTCTACTGCATCTTTCACTTCTTCTGACCACCATGCACTCCCTTTCTTGCCCCTCTTATGTGTATTTTATCCCACTACCTCTGCTGCTGTTCTCATTACTAATGTCTTAAGCATTTCATACACATCATTCACTCCCTCCCATTTACCCAGCCTTGATTCCTGCAACACCTCACCCACCTTTCTCATTATAATAAATTATATACCTCCTATACTCGATGTCATTCAATCTTCCACTTGCTACCTCCCTCGATCTTGTTCTCCTCTTCATCCCTCCTAACATACTCCCATTTTGCTCTGACTCTAATCCTTGACATAACCTCATAGTAGTCAGAGCACTGAAACATTCCTCCCACCACTCTAGCATCCATCACATCTTTCCTTATCCTTTCATCAATAACTATGTAATCTATCAAACTCATCTGCTCACCCCTTTCATCTCTTCTCTTCTATGTGTACACTCGCGGTCAGAAATAGTGTCCAGCTGATCCCTTGGCACGATGAATCGCAACTAGCCGAGCTTTGATGATTCTAACAACTGTGTGTTGCAGGGAGACGCACAGTTGTTCGAACCTTCAAATCTCAGCTGTTTGTGATTTACTTTTCCAGGGGATTGGGACACAATTTCTGACTGCGAGTTATTAGCCTGTGCTCGAAGCAGGTGTTGGCAAGGAACAATCCTCTCTCGGCCCACATTATCTTACTTTAGCTCCAACGCCTCGTTCCCTCGGAGAACTTCCCCCAATGGGGTGGCCGCGGCAGAAGTGTCTCCAGTTTTCCCTGTTCCAACACTACCCCCTTACTTGGTCTGTTGGTCAAGCCCTCTTCTGCCCCTCACGTTTCTCTCCCTCACATACTCTTCCACTCTGCCATCTAACCGGAGGTCTGCCTCTCACACCAGAGGTCCCACAACTTCACAACCATACACCTTCTTTACAGATCCTCACCTTGCATTCTCTCCACATGTACAAACTACCTCAATGTATTACGCTTCACTCTCTCAACCACTCCACGCTCAATACCAATTGCCTTCTTACTCATTCCACATCTCTCATACACACTCTCATTACTTTCTCCATCCCACCTGGTCAGTCCACACACATCCTACTGGCAGGCACTCACCATTTTCATTTACTCCATTCACACCCCACTTGCCAACTACATTTCCTATTCTCTCACTCCCTACCAATGGGCCTACTTTCCCATTCAATCCCCCACAAGCTATCCTCCTCCCTCCCTCAAAACTTCGCAGACAGTCATTCAACTCATCCCAAAACTCTTTCATTTTCATTATTCCCACCTTGGTCTGCGCATTTGTGATGTAATTTGATTTGCAATCCTCATTATGATTTATTGAAATTCATAATGCTATGAAGTTATTCAACATCATCAGTGCATACTCTGTTTTGATTTAATAATACTTATGGTAGCGGGTCGATACGATACCAAGCTTGAGGCAGCCATCGGGGGGGGGAGGCCCGCAGCAGTTGCCAAGTACACTTTATATATCCTGTTATAACCTTACATCTAATGCGCTAAACATAAAAACTTCTAAACATATATGAAGCATTTTATCAATAGCTTTAAATTTTCCTTTGTGTTTTCCTTTTGATAATAATTTTAGCTCGAGCAGACGATTACTATACATCTGGCATCCCTCCCCTTTGGACAGGTCTTGTTTACAATGACGTCACGTGCACCTCCTCAACTTAGTATTGACAATTTTTGGGAAATTTTTCTAGACATGGAGAATTAGACGTACCAATGGGGAAATAATATAAAGATTGTTCAAGAGTAAAAGGGAAAATTTCTAACAGACGAAATATCACGATGGTAAATATACGATTATCTCCAACAAAAGTAAACAGGGAATTGCGAGATAAAAAGGGAAATTGATGGTAAATAGACCTATGCAATTATCTCCAAGTGTAAACGGGGAATATGTTAGGTAAAAAGGGAAATTGATGGTAAATATGCGATGATCTCCAAGTGTAAATGGGGAATATGTGAGGTAAAAAGGGAAATTGATGGTAAATAGACCTATGCGATCATCTCCAAGTGTAAACGGGGAATATGTTAGGTAAAAAAGGGAAATTGATGGTAAATATGCGATGATCTCCAAGTGTAAACGAGGAATATGTGAGGTAAAAAGGGAAATTGATGGTAAATAGACCTATGCGATCATCTCCAAGTGTAAACGGGGAATATGTGAGGTAAAAAGGGAAATTGATGGTAAATATGCGATAATCTCAAAGTGTAAACGGGGAATATGTGAGGTAAAAAGGGAAATTGATGGTAAATATGCGATTATCTCCAAGTGTAAACGGGGAATATGTGAGGTAAAAAGGGAAATTCTGTTAAGTTGGGGAAATTAGGTCCATCAGAGCTATACCTTACCGAGTACCGACCTGGCAACACTGCAGCTCAGGCAGGCACTAGGGAGGGTTACATACATAGGGAATAGAATGGCTCCCAACAGGGCTTTTTTATTATTATTATTATTAGCGTCTATGAGGAATATATAATGTGATAATAATGTGAGTGGTGGCGTCCCTTATATCACTGTAAATAGATAAATAATAATAATAATAATGGAGCATCAAGGGGGACGTTTTAGTATGAGGTGTTTAGTGTTGGTTATATACACACTAATGGTATTAAAGGCATACTGCACCACACACTGGGTTGTCACTGAAGATGGAAAGATACAGGCACAGGTGAGTCATTGTTTGGTTTGTTCATTAATTAAGTGGGTAATTCACTTTTATTATATACCTTGATTCCTCCAAAGTATGCTAGGAAACCGGACCACATGAACAAAAATAATGGTGTTCTGTTGCTTGGAATAGTTTGGAGGAATCAGTTGCTTCAGATTTACCACCAACAACATTGTATACTGTATACTTTATACCCCTTTCGGTAAATATTGAAAGATTTGCTGTTATCCCGTACGGTTTTTCTACCTTCATTACCCACTTATTTAGACCATTCTAAGACTAATTTCGGTAAATATTGAATGAATTACCGTTATTGCGTACGGTTTTTCTACCTTCATTACCCACTATTTTAGACCATTCTAAGACTATTTTCTTCTATGGCATTTTCTCCGCTAATGCCCCATTTACAAGATAGGGCATATTCAAATGGGGCATTTTGAAATTAGCCTGACCTTACCTGACCTGACCTAACCTAACCTAACCTAACCTAGACCGCATCAGACTACCGGGAACTAACCTGGGCAAACTACCGGAACCTAACCTGGGCAAACTACCGGGAAATAATCGTGATAAAATACAATAAATGACTGGGGCAAAATACTGGGACCCAGCTGGATCTGGCAACACTGCTGCAAAACGGTAATTCTTTCAATAAATACCCTAATTTCTTCTATGGCATTTCCTCGGCAAATGCCCCATTTCCAAGATACGGCATATTCAAATGAGGCATTTTGAAATTCCCTTGACCTTACCTAACCTAACCTAACCTACACCGCAGCAGACTACTGGGACCTAACCTGGGCAAACTACCGGGACCTAACCGTGGTAAAGTACCAGGACCTGACCGGGGCAAAATACTAGGACCTAGCCAGATCTGGCTGGAATAGTTTGGAGGAATCACTTGCTCCAGATTTACCAACACTGTACAGGATTTACTTTACTGGGTTTACTCTATTGATTCTTGATTGACTTTCAGATGGACTCCATTTTCCAACTGCGGCGACCATATGACTTTCTGGCGCTGGCACAACAGGAACAGAGAGCAATGCAGGTCGAGTCACTGAAGAGGGATCTTGTATCACAGAAGTCACAAATAGATCGTAATGAAGATAAAGTAAGTTATGGTGGAATACACTGTTATGGAAAGTAATTATTAGCCACAGAGCTCTGAGGAATGTTCTCATTTATTATTGTGTGGTTAGCATGCATAAGATTCAGTAATTCTTTTTGCAAATTATTATTAATATTATTTACTGTAGTTTGAGTTAAGAGTCAAAGTCATACAGTAATTATAGATTTTCAGGAGTTGAAGTAATTTTCTCACCAACTCCACAACCCAGGCCTATAAATACTGTAGAATGGGATACCATTCCAAGCCTCTAAAATGAGTAACACTGTTTGCCATGGTTATTCATTGTATTTTGTTCATATGTAAAGCCTGATGAGAGAGGTATGTACAGTATGGTATTTTCTGGCTAGTGGCAGATGTTCTTCTCATAAGCAGTGCATTTTCAAACAATATAATTATACAGTACTGTACAGTATCATAATTTTTCGCATTTACAGTCCAGGTTATTCTATTTGGTAATTTTGCAGGATACACAATTAGAAGAGAGAATATACCGAACTGACTCGGATTGTGTCCTTGCTGGTCGTCCACTAACTGAGTTTGATCTGTATGCCAGTACTGTAGTCAACATGGAGAGTGCTGGTATCAGGTACAGTAAACCCACATTATGCATTGGGGTTTGGTTATGGAATATGTGTAATGAATGGGATTATGGGGGTGTTACATGGCTTTGTGGAATATATAGAGTACTTGGCCCATGAGTGTTTAGAGATGAGATATGTATTGTATTTCAGATACATCTTGTGAATAATGTATGGCATCTACAAATTGGATGCTCAATTTATAAACAAAATATGTGTATCATTAAAGATTTTATACGGGTATATAAACTGAGGACTGGCTGTTCAGGGACACAGATGTTGCAAAGGGTTTATTACAGAAGAATTTTGGTAATCAGTCTCATCCACTATGACGGTATGTGACTAAACAACATATGGACACTGGAGTAAACATTTCTAGAATATCAGCCACAGTTGAGTAATGCCACAAAAAAGTTAAGCCTATGGGGATAAAAGTCATGATGTTAATTTGATGATAAATTGATATACATTACAAATCTGTACCAAAATACTGTATACGAATGTTACCTGGTAATTAAATGTTTTGTACCACTCATTCATTGTGTTTACAGACTGGAGGATCACTTGAGTTCTCCTCCAGGGCAGGGAGAGTCCTTACTTGAGCCAGACTGTGTCATTACATTTGATCTGCCCTTCTCTATGTTTGCCTATGACCATCTACAGGTATTCCACTGGTCTCTCCTTGTTTTATTGTTAAGTTAAGATTATGTTATTACTGTATTAAGTGTGAGATTTCTATATTGTACTGTATATAGAATTCTGTTGATATAGCAGTGAATGTTCAATCCATGACTGTCTTGACATTATTCATAATTAATGTATACATTATATGGTTGTCAACAGTGTCTTTCCTTGCTGTACTCTTATCCACTGACACCGAAAGACACCGCACCTATCACTTAATAATCATTAACTTCCTCTAATAACTTGGTTGCTGATATAGTCAATAATTTGTGATATTGAATTAAGAATGTTGTACTGATAATAAGCTCCATTTATAGTGGTACCTTTTTCATCTTCCTCAGGGTGTGCGTTTCCGTGACAATCTAACAGGAAGTACAGAAGAGGAACTGGCTACCCTGGGTGGTGAGTCAGACATATCACTATGGGGCCATCGTGTAGCATCAGCTCTGGCTACCAATACCACATCCTGGGTTTTATATTCTTTGGCGACACAGTATTGGCGAGTGAGGGCAGAACCTTTCCAGGCCATGGAGTGTGTCAGGAGAGCACTGCATTTTGCTCCAAGGTTGGTTTAGGAGAAACTATTACTTATAAATGTACCATATTGGAGTGGCATAGCCAGGTTGGTTGATTGATTAGTTTCCTTCTCTCGGGTTGACTGTGAAACCAATTCCCTCTTCTGTTGAGGTATGAAACCAGGGAATATGGACTCATAGTTTGGAAACATGTATCCTTGGAGTAAAGGAAATATTGGATCAAAGAGAGTCAATAGTTGATACCATCCTGTTTCATTCTTTACAGAAAATCTTCAGTGACTAGAGCTGATAGTAATGAACACTGTATTAATTCATTATTTTATTATAATATTGTATATGCAAATTCACTGGTTCATAACTTTATATGTATATTAATCAATCTCGTGTTGTGTTACAGAAATTATCGTTACATTCCTAAAGTACACCTGGGTAATATCTTACACCGGGCCAGACGTTCAGATGAAGCTGTTTTGGTTCTCCATGCTGCTGTTGATCATCACCGCACCTCTCCGGTAGCTCATATAACTCTTGGCAATGTTTATGCTACACTTGCCTTTTATAATGTGTGAGTCAATTTATTGTTGCTGTAATACTTCATATTTATTAATTAATATCATGCAATGCCCTCATATTAAACCTTTCAACTTACTGATGATATTATGACTCTAGAATTGAATTACCTAATTTTGTAGCATTATAAGCCATGTATCCATAGTATGTTGCAAATATCTCTTCACATAAGTAAATTTTCAATGAAATTCATTGGTTTTGATTATGAATCAAATTATTCTATCTGGGAATAGTATAATGTGCTAGAGCAAGTTATTCGTGTATATTTCCAGAATTATTTTTCTGTTTTCCACTCTAAATGTGTAATACTATAATTACCAGTTATTATATTTACTTACTGAAGAGTGAGGGCATTAGGTTGGTAAGGGATAGTCTTATAGAAACATTCTATAAACAATATGCCTTGGTTTTGTATTTCTAGGTCTGTTCTGTGTTTTGAGAATGCACTCTACATGTCTCCAGGGGACCAGAGCTTAAGAAGAAGGAAACATGCAGTCTTATGTCATTCAAAATTAGAAGCAGCATTAGAGAATCAGCATCAGTAAGGAATCATATTACTAACAGTATAATTTTAAAAATTGAGTGGAAGAGATTTGGATTAGTGTGTGTGTGTGTGATAGACCTGAGTGGAAGAGATTTGCAAGAAGTAAAATGTGTAAGGATTGACAATCGGGTTTTAGCAGAAAAGTTGTTGAATTGGCTCCCCGCACCATGTGGTATGTAGCCCCAATGTTGTGGTTGTTAATAATTGATATATAATTAAAGTGCAATATATTATGTTTCAGTGTAGTACATACATATTAATTAAATATAATTACTCTTCAGATCACTACAGCGCACCCTGGGAGAACTGCGGGACTATCAGAGGAGGCACGAAGAATGGCTTTCCCTTCAGCAAAAGTTATTACTTGAGCAAGCAACACCTGAAATGAAATTAGAGTCACGATTAGAGTATGAAGAGCAAAAAATAAGGGAAAGCACTGATGGCAGAGGTAGAGAATCAGTTGTTAAATATCTTTTTTTTTTTATTATTGCATCATATGTTACTCAACAGCAGATTCATGAACCGTTCTTTCAGTTTCTATTTTTAGAAGTACAGTAAAGTAAAACCTAGTTAAGAGTTTCCTAGTGGAGAATGTAATGGAAATTGAACATCTTTGTAACCTACTGGTAATTAATTGAGTTTGGTATTGTGTTTGTTAATTAATACTATTTTTTTTTTTCTGTGGTCTGGAGCCCTTGTAAAATGTGGCTTAATGTTATTATTGATAGGGTATGTTGTTGCAGGACAAGATTGTTTCCAGTATCAACAAGATGGTCACACCTTCCTCAGTTGTAACATGAGACGAGACCAACTGGAGCAGAGAGGTTCACCTTCGGAGTTGCTACTTGACCTACAGTCTCTTCTTCACACTGTGGAGAGTGAGGCACTGAGGCTGGGCCAACATGTTCTCAAGAGGAAACCACTCCTCATGTCTCAAGTCCCACAGATCATGCCACTCCATCCAGCCAAGACTTATAGGTGGGATATGCTTGTATTGAGTAAGTAAGGTACAGCTACAGACAGAAATTTCAGGGTATATAGGGGAGAATGAAACAGATATTTGGCTGTTGTTTTTGTGTTCTCACGTGATATTATTGATTTTAGAAAGGAGTAGATTTGCAACACATTAGAAGCTGATGTTTTATTTGCTTATGAGATTTGTATATAGCTTATTACTCTATGAAAGCTGTGAAGTATATACTTGGATGTTGCCCCCTGTGTGCCTTAAAATTATTGACTGTGCCTGTAATGAATTTCATAGAAAACTTGTATAAATAGAGACCAGTCACTCACCCTTGCAAAGTTATTCTAATATGATCTCTGATTTATGTTAGATTATTTTCATTGCTGTGAGGATTTACCTGCACATAGTATATTAAATTGAATGCAATAATAATGTATAATGCTTGGATTAAATTGTCTAAATGTGTAATTGCTCCTTAAAAAGTAATCAAGCAATGAAGAGCATTAACATATGTAATCCATAATGGAAATTTGAAAGAATTGATGGAATATGAGAAATTAGAAATGAATGTCATTCTACATAAATAGAATTAAAAAGACTAGATAAGGATGAACTCTGGTTTCACAAACTTTTTACAATTTGTTCCCATATTCTTGCAGGAGTAGTGGAGGTGAAGGACTGATGGATGTGAGTTTGGGTGAAGGTTTCCCCACACCTGAACAGTGTGAGAAGGCTCCTCATTTACCACAGTGGGATGACTTCCCTTCTGTTTTTCTACCTGCTGAGAATAAAGGGTTTTCGTAAGTATCTGTATCTTGGTAACTGAATAAAAAAACAAAAAAAACACAGCAACTTCGTAGTTCATTTGGATCAATCTTTACACTGGCAGTTGGTAGATTTACATTTTAATATATGTTTGTGTACTGAAGCTGTAGGTTCCTGTTACACTAAGTGCATGATATGGTTCACATGATTTGGTCATTACTCAACAACAATTCATCATTTTAATCAATCATTAATAAACGACCAATGTTGTAATTTTCACTTTTAATGCTTGCCAGAGTTGACCGGTTCCTAAGTGATGATATAGAAGTGAGTTACGAGGAGGAGCATCCCCTTCCTTGGCATCCGCCCATCTGTGAACGTCTACCAGACACAGTGGAAGGTCTGGATGATGTACCTGGAGTGAAGGAACGACACACACTAACCACTCGTAGTAGGGACCCACACGCTGTACCTTACTTGGCCAAGTATGGTTACCAAGGTGTTGAGGCTGAAATAGGCCAACGTATCACCACTGCCATGAAGAAGGTACTACAATATAGGATATGCTAGACCTGTAGATAATATGTTCTACTGTACTTGGCATTCTCTGTTTTAGAATAACTCTTAGTTTTATTGTTATGATAGATTTTACTGCTGTCAAAAGATATGGTGTTCTTAATATTGTGTGATTAAGAAGGGGTATTATTGTGTACTGTATTTTAGTTTGAGTTTGTTGTAACATAGAGATACTGAAGAAACAAAGACTGATCACTAGCATTTTGGTGCTTATATGGAACACTCCACCAATTATATTAGTGTAATTTTACAGGTACTTCTTAACATACATACTTGGTTGATATTTTAAGATGAACATGGACTCCACTTTGTTCTTAAATCCAGTTTTACCTCATTTGGCTAGGTTTTATGAGGGACCTGCCATCTATCCCAGAGGGATTATAACAGTACTGTATTCTCTTCCTACCCACCAGGGTAAATCTCATAAAGAAGAATGTGTAGTATAACCTGCTGTGATGAGTAAACGGTATTCTTGAGTAGAACTACGATATACAGTACACTATGTATGTTGAATGTATGGAAATAGAAAATTGCTTGTAGTGATGTTTGTATTACCATAGGTTTAAGCCTC
The DNA here is from genome assembly GCA_033782935.1 of Petrolisthes cinctipes. Taxonomy (NCBI): domain Eukaryota; kingdom Metazoa; phylum Arthropoda; class Malacostraca; order Decapoda; family Porcellanidae; genus Petrolisthes; species Petrolisthes cinctipes. The sequence continues at coordinate 19,862 of JAWQEG010002223.1, read as the reverse complement.
CCAAATTAACATAGTTGTCTATACTAACCATACAAACATCACAGCATCACACTGTCAACATTAATAGTGTCAACATAAGCACCAGAATGGAGGAAGTGCTAAATCTGCTTCTTGTGAGCCTCTTGTGTAACATACTTCCCATATACATTCCCAGGGTGTAGGTCCACAATGGTTACTGTACAATCTGGCAGGCTTGTACTGGCGTGTACATGGGAACTTATACAATGGTGTAGAGTGCTTGCGACGAGCAGTTGCCTCAGCTCCTCAAGAATGGCGTGATGTTCCCCTGGTCAATGTGGCAGCTCTACTCTACACTGCTGGACACATTGATGATGCACTCACACTCACACTACAGGCCATGCAAGTGGCAGACCATGAGGTGAAATTTGTTTACATGGCTGATGTAGGGAAACATGAACTGAAAGACAAAGATTTTTTTTTTATAATAGCCATCCACACTTTTCATGATGTATTAACCCTTGTATGCGTCTTCAACTTCACTTTGTTGTGCACTGAATATTATGTTGATAGTAAAAATGTCCCCTAGTATGTAGTGAGTCTATGTGTAGGGTATTAATTGAAGGTAGAACCCCTTGAATTAAATAAAATGGAGTTTTGATGATGAGGATAATAAAGGGGATTATTTTTATTTGATTATGAGATAAATGCTCTGGCAATATCAAATATGTGATATTCAGTTAGAATTAAAAGTCATGTTTGATTTCACCTGGGCTTCATGTAATCAGTTGGTTTGTTACATAGTCTTACTTTTCACATATATGACTGTGGGGGGTAAACTTGTCTGAAATTTGCATGAGAACTACTGTATATACTGTATTTGTGGTGAAAAGTAATTTAACACTACCACAAACCAAACAATTACAGTGACCTCTGGTGATTTTGGTTTCTCTCATATACCATAGTAATTACAGATGATATTTTTATTCTGTAGCCAGAGACCAACTTCCTGCTAGCAAATCTGTATTGTGGGAAGGGTAACCTGACTGGTGCATGGCACCATTATGAACGTGTGCTGGCAGCTGCCCCCAACCATGCACCTGCCCTTCAGTACCTCACTGCCCTCGCCTGTCACACTCGCCCACCCCATGCTACCCATCCCCTTCCAACATGCCACAATCAGGTCTCTTTTTTTTTTTTTTCTGTTTCATATATGGTATAACTCTTGCTTATTAATATGTATGTTTGTGAAATATTAGTATGGGACTTGGTAGCATTTAACAACTTGAGTACAGTATATCAATGCATTATTCTGTATTAATTAATGGTAATTTTACAGGGTGGAACAGAGGAAGGAGTGTGTACTTCTGATGGAGGCTGTCCGGCCATTGTGGACACACCCTCAAATGATGACAAAAGTTAGTTACATGTAGCCTACAGAGTCCTGGAGATACACTAAATTATTATTCAATTGTCACTTTCTACTCCTCAGCTGTTAAATGTAGCCAGCAATAATACAGCAATTTAATAGTTTTTTCCTTGATATGAAATAGGTGATAAGATGGGAAAGTAGAATAATAAATGTTTAAATCATATGAAATAGGTGAAAAGGTGGAAAGTACAAAAATTATTGAAATTTCATCCCGTCTTATGTTGGAGCAAGGAGGTGATTAATTGATTGATGGAGGGAAGCACTTTATATAACAGATTAATTTCTTAGCAGATGACCTAGAGGAGGTGATAAACTTGGATCTTGAAAATGAACTTGAAGAAGTGGTACAAGTAGAGGAAGACGTAGCCTCAACTCCTGAACCAGAAGTTGTTAGTGACAATTCTAAGGACATTGGTGATCCTCAAGGCCCAGAAACAAAGGTGTGATTAATTTATATTTGTTATTACTCTACTGGATATTTCATGTCAGTTGGTACTCTACTACATGTAGTAAATTATATTTAACACTTAACAACAACAACCTATAATATAAAGTAATGGTACATGAAAGTTTTCTCTCTGCTCGTTGGATTCACCAACCCGTTGAAAAAAAAGGGAAAAGGGGTGTTTATGATAATGATTACAGAACTCCATGTGTCATTTCAGGTGGGATTATCCAATAAACAAATTCATGTTCGTATCGGCTTGGGCACAGAGGAGTCAACAGCTACATACAGTACAGGTGAAGGTGAGGTTGAAGGAAACATTGATGCCCCGCCTGCCATTGAAGATGACCCTCTCCCTGATGTACTACTGAGGGTGCGTGAACGTGTAGCCTCTCCACCACCTCCACCCCATGTGTGTGACCGTGCCAACAAGCTCAGTGATGTCAAGCATTTCACATCAACTTGGCTCTCAGTATCTGCTAAAAACATAGAGTAAGGGCTTTTACTTTTCATTTGATGTTTTCTGGTTTCATTATATAATTTTTCTATATTTAGGAAGATGAGGACTAGAGGCTGAATGTCTGCTTAATGTCCCCAGAATAATCTACTAGTCATTTTACTATTAGTTCCAATGTATATGATTTGGTAATGTTTTACAGTATATCTGATTACCTGGGTGCCAGTCCCAGCGCCGGCACTCCACTTGAAGAACCCATATGTCGAGGTGATCTCCCGGCCTCCATGCACACCTTAGATCACCTTGCAGGAGTACGTCACCGCCGACTGCTGCCACACTTTCCAGAGATGGGTCTACGTGAGGCTTTACAAACACTCACTGACCGGGCACCTGTGTCTGTTGATCTTATGGCTACTAGAATTGCAAGATCACTCAAGATGGTATGAATACATTGTTAGCCTCGTGCATAGATCAAGCATAGCCTGTAAAGAATCAGTATAGTAAACTGATCTTAAGATTCATAATAACAATAATAGATAATAGGAAATATGATACCAGTACCAATAAGTGTATGAAATGGCTGGCCTGTTATAAAAATTAATGCTTGATCCTACATATAATGCTAATATGAAAATCATCTGAATAATTTCCCCTCATTGACAAGCAAAGGAAGATAGCACACTTAAAATGCTACTGTGCTAAAAGGGAGATAAGGATGTGTATTTTTTTTTCACTCTTACATAGAATGAAACCTCTTGGGTTGTGGCAACGGCAGCAGCATTGTATTGGCGTGTGGTTGGCAGTGGAGAGAGAGCTGTGGATTGTCTCAGACATACACTGCACTTTGCTCCTCGACATATGAAGGACATACCCCTTATTTCACTGGCAAATATCCTACACAGGTTGTGTATAGTGAACACTCAGTAACAGTGTAATCTAATCAAATTGTGTAAATCAATGAGTTATATAATAAATGAGGCAAATGTTGAAAATAGAAGTTTAGTAAGAACTCTTGCTAGCTTTATGTTTAGCCTGCATATATATGGTTTAAAATGTACTGTATGTGCCAGTTTGTAGCTTAATCCCTATTTTTTTTTTCCAGAGCTGGCCTCTACAATAATGCCCTAGTCGTAGCAAACATGGCATTAGAAATATCGCCCAAATTTGTGGTAATTCACTTCACCATGGCAAATATATATGCAGCAAAGGTAATTTATTTTTTAAATATTTCTTACATGATATAAGATCATACTGTAAGATTGAGGAACTAATATGATTCCCATTGTAGTGTTGGAGTAGGCTTACAGTATATGAGGAAGGAAGTGAAGCAGGAACTTGGGTTGACAATGATGGAGGAAGGGAATCTTGAAAGTTTTGAAAAGTTTATAAGAATATTTTGATTATTTTTACTAAGGAGGTACAGGATATGAAGATGCCAAACTTTCAGAGAGCAGAATGGCTTCAATCTGTGTGGTGAAATGCTTAGGTTATGAAATGGCTGCTTTGGGGTGAAAGAAAAAAACTTGGAGGAGGTATGTGAAAATTGTAATGAGGGCAAAGAAGAGAAGAGAAATGAGGACCTGGGAAGGAGAGTGAATGAAAATTTCTCTGGAAACAGGAAAGGAGATGAGGCGTAGGAATGAAACAGGGAAAGAGTATGAAAGATGGGAATGATAGGCTGCTCAGAGGAGAGCAAGATTACACCTAGAATGAACTAAGGTAACTATGTGGCAGAGGTAAATAAATTAAAGGGACTTTGGGTGTTTATGAAGTGACAACTGTAATAATGAAATACAGTGAAAACAATGCCTTGGAATGGTTGAAGAAGATATATTAGCCTGCTTAAAGTGGAGATATACCTGAGGGCTGAGAAAGGTAATAAATATACCATTTTCCTTTTATGAGGTAGTGGCTTAGGCTACTGCCGTCCTGTAATGTCAGTAGGGCTACAGTCCTGACCGGTATGGCCTAGCTTTGATAAATTAATTAAGTTTCCTTATCATTATTAAATTGCAAATTTAATTTTAAATATTTTTTCAGGGTGATCTGGAGAAAGCAACAGCATTTTATCAGTCAACTTTGGCCCTGCAATCTTCTTTTGAACCTGCTCGGGACAGATTAAGAGCCATTCAGTGTGCTACACTTAATGATGATGGCTCTGTTAAGAGTTAATTATATTCTAGCAAAAGAACACAGTTCATTCCCTGCTTCTAAAGTTGGGGAAATAAGAACAATATTTTCAACGAAAACATACCATACTTGGTATTGAGGGTCAAAAATGACAATCTCATATTGAGAAGCAAAGGAAATATCTTTTGCTCATGGATAACATTAGATTTTACTTTGATTACAATCGTGTACAAATTACAGTACTCAAATTTGATTCTAATATTTATGATAATAATGCCATATGAAGTACAGTACTGTACCATATTATTTCTCCATAAAGGCACAGTAACTCAAGAGAGCCTCAGAAAGGTTAATACTGTTGCATCTTTATGAAGATAGTATGTAACACAATGCGGGTTTGCTGAATAAGTCAGAGGTAATTTTCTTTACATTATTAATAAATCAGAAAGGAGTGATGGATTGATTTTTAGTGACAATAATTAAAAGATACTCATTATTGCCAATAAAGTATTAATTATAGCACTAAATTAGATTACTTTGTAAATACTGGAGGATTTCCAGGGAACAAATTGTACATTTACCCTTATGTTAAGATATGAATAAATAGTAAATACCTTGATACTACTCTTTTAAGTACAGGATTCCTTAAATATATGAGTCTTCACATGTGTTGAGCTCTGGGATGGAAAGGAGCGAATGTGAATGAACAGTAGTCCATACCATTGAGTATTCTATCCCTCTATTGCCTCTGATAACTTATTGCATTCCTGGGTCTACAGCCTTTAAACCCTTTAAACCAGGGAAATGGGATCTTGATGAGGCTGGTACAGAATGGTGTGTTGGGGATACCAGCAGAAGATAAGGCCAACTGAGCCAGTACAGTGAGTTCAAATCATTCACATATGGATGACTCCAAAGAAATGCTGCCTAATGTTATTGTTTTGAATAGTGAATTGGAAGATTGTACCCTACTTAAACTATTTTTTTGGAGAGATTACCAGCAAACGAACAGAGTGAAACAGTCAAACGTTTACACGAGTCACCCGAATGTGGATGATTATTATTGATCACGACTGTAGCCTACTTATCAGGAATCCCTAGTATTCCCACCCAAAAAAGAGATGGCGTTAGTTGCATATATGTTAATCTCTGTGGCCTGTTTCTTGTCAGGGACCTCTTGGTTGATTTCGGAGATTCATTTGCAATTTCAAGAAAGCTACCTGTTAAGCTAAGTGTAAACAATAGCGAAAATACGAGTATTGCATGATGAGACACTAAACGTTCGAACACTGTTTCATAGGTTACGATAATTGAAGATTATTTTGCCAGTTTCCCTTCCTATTTCATTTTCAATTCCTTATTCTCATTTTCGTTGATAAGTATTGCGGGTACAGTAGTCGGGTATCTGTAGTTCCTTCCTCATTCATCACCGTCATCACATTGTTTGTTATTGTTGTTGGGATCTTTGGAGCAGTGTGACGTGATGTATCCTGTGGCGAAAATACAGTACATAATCATGGAAATCTACTTACCACACAAAATTTGACCGGCTACAACTTTATGAAAAGGTCCATCCATCCCATTTTTGTGCCTGACCGTAGATGTTAACTGGTTCGATTCAACTACTGCAGGCTGGCATCCATTCTGCAAAGCATCAACAAGCAACAAGCATCAACAAGGTCAGTTTTTGGCATATCTTTTTTCCTAACACAACTGATAACCAAACTACTATTTGTTTTATAGATACTCTGAAAGTAGATATTTTAGTTTCGTTGATTGGAAGGGGATGTGTATCTGTTCACGAAATTGTCACTAACTTTACAAGGGAAGTTCTGTAAATATATGTCATGGGCCTGTACCTGTGGAAGAGAAAAATAATCTGTCTTTACGAAGAGGAATATGTGATAGTCGTAAGCTGTTATTGAAGTACTGATGAGTATGCTATTATAGATCAATGATGTGGTAAATATTTAATGGGTGATTGAAGACTGTTTACCCTTGGACCGTCTGCAATAATAACGCTGCATACTTCAGTTTTGTATATCCTACTCATTTATTATTATTACTCTCTTTTCAATACCATTGTTCTCTCTACCTTATACCCTACCATACTCTATTTTAATACAACCCTCTACACTACCATACAACCATTTACTACCATACGACCATCTGCACTACCATACAACCATCTGCACTACCATTCAACCGTTTACTACCTTACAACCATCGGTAAATATTGCGATTATTTGCGTCCTCGATTTTACACTTTCTGGGAACCGAAATCGCCCGTTTCTTTTCCCTTTTTATTTTAGAGACTGTTTTATTTTGTGGAAATAAGTAAAAAGTGTTGCCAGATACAGCGGATACTTCCAAGTTTTAGGCTAATTTTGTCCACACTTGGGAAATTGTATGAATATTGTTCAATAAGTAACCCAATTGTGCGGGAAATTCAATCATTTTAAATTGGGATAATTAATTTTTTGAACGCAAGACGAAATAACCTGACCTGACCTAACCTAACCTTGACTGGCTACCTTCGGGACATAAGTTAACTTAATGTCCTTCGTGACCTAACCTAATGTCCTTCGGGACCTAACCTAGTGTCCTTCGGGACCTTTAAGAGTAAATAAGATCCTTTGGTTAATAGCTAAAAGTAACCCGATTGGGTGGGTCAGGCGTAATGTACAGTCGGCGGCAAATATCCCGTCGCCACATCTGCCAAGTCATAAAGTAAGTATGGAAATATAAGCTTCACGGGCTCGTAAACTGAAATAACTGAGATGTATATTAATTTACCCGGTGGATATTGTATTTCTGTATGGTGAATGTGTTTCTTCGATGATTAACCTTTATGTTATTTTTGAAGACGTGCTGAGTGAGGCGACACGACTTTTGCCGCCGACTGTACAAAACTGTCTACAGACCCTTCGTAATTTCGCCAAAGAGATCTGGTAACACTGTCCGCCCGACCTCAGTTCATCCCTCTGCTACAGAAATAATAAGTCGTATCTTAAAATACAAATATCAAACAAAGAATACATTTCCACAAGATAATTCCACTGTGTATTGATAAAGGTAACCAAACCCAACCTAACCTAACCAATAGTGTTTGCCGGCGCAGATAATCGCAATATTAGCCCTCAGGACTCAACATACACTCACCACTCATCACCAAAAGGGTAAAGACGTCCATTATATTATTACGATCCATATCAGGATGACGGAAGGGGTTGGAAAGGTTGGTTGTTTGCGGCTGGGCTGAATCACTTAATGGGATATAGTACAGTTACACTACAGTACGTGTTTGTGGTATATCTGGAGCACATGATTCCTTCAAATTATGTCACGAAACGGATCCCTTTTTAGTAACATCGAGGTGACTAGTTTCTTGGCATAGTTTAGAGGAATCAGTACTGTACCTCTCCTGGCTCTCCAGTTACTCCCCGTCTTAAAATGACTCCCTGAGTCCCTAATGCAATGCTTTTATTTTAATTGGAAGATAATACCACAGTGAGGAATTTTAAACATCATATGAAAAAATAAAAATGCTTCTACTGTGCTGGATATTTACCCGAACAAGGAGAGGCAATTTTCCTTGTAAGCCAAAGTTAAAATATTCACAAAACAAATACAGCGAGATCGTGTGCGAGGTTTCCACGTCATACCCAGGCGAAATTGTTACCCTCTGAGCTGTCCGGTCTGGTGTTAAAATCTTTTCTTTTATTCGCTGATGCAGCTTGGAAATCTTTTCCTTAAAAGGGGTAACATATTATTCAAAGTGAATTAGAGGGCTACCTTTTCATTCATATTTATCCAGGAAACGAACTGCCAATATGTAGATATGAGTGTCGAGTAGGGGATCTGTTTTGTAGTAGCATAGTCAGGCGGAGTCAGTACTTTGTAGCCTTAATGTGTATGGAACGTGTGGTCATGTTTTCCCGCCATTTAACATTTTGCAAGGGACGTGTAGTTATGATTATTAAAAGTTTTCAATGGACGTTTGCGTCGTGAGGACGTATTTTCCAGCCATTTTGAAACTTTGAAAGGGACGTGTGGTCGTGATTATTACAAGTTTGCTAGGGACGTGTGTGTGGTCGTGTTTTCCCACCATTCAAAATTTTGCAAGGGATGTACAGTACAGTCTCGGCCTGGAGTAAGTATCCACCCACTCCCACCAACCCCGACATTAGGCACCATCCTAACCAGGGATACGAGGGATGAAGCAGGACAAGACTCATCAACCTGAGTTTAATCAACGAAATACGGTCTTCCCTCCACCTCGCTGGCTCAGGTAACTGATTTGACTCAGGTTGACGAGTCTTGTCCTACTTCACCCCTCATATCCACGGCAGCGATGATGCCATATGTCGGGGTTGGCTGGGAGTGAGTGGATACTTACTCCAGGCCGAGACTGTACATGCATACACACATATCAGGCCTTCATCTCCACGCTGGAGGTAGCCCTTTGCTGGGGAAATCTTAATGAGGAGGGGTTCCCCGTGCCCCTCGCTCTGCGGCCATTGCACCGCAAACAGTGGGCGATGGGGTGGCCACATTCCTACACCTATAACAGGGGACAGGGTTACCCAGATCCCCTCCTCTGAGGCTGACTGCACCGCCACCGATGGGTGACAGAAGCTGGGGCAAGGCCATCTATAGTACGGTACTATGGCCTTGGCTGGGGTCACAGCATCCCCGCGCCTCATTAGTAGGAAAAAAAAGAAGAAAAAACTAAGTAGGAGAGAAAGAAAAAGTGAGCTATGGGAGGTAGAGGACGCTCAAATCCTCACTTAGATAGACCCACCCATCACCATAAAGGGATGCGTGGTCGTCTTTATTACAAGTTTGCAAGGGACGTGTGTCTAGTCATGTTTTCCAGCCATTTAAAACATTGAAAGGGACGTGTGGTTGTGTTTTCCCGCCAGTCGGACGGCACGAGCTATCAGATTTAAATATTCAACACAGCTCGCGAAAAATGTATGTGTGTGTGTGAGTGATGTAATGAAAAATAAGTTGTCGCTTTGAAATAACCCTTAGGATTACATGCTGGCCAATACCAGTGTTTTTGTTTTTTTGTTTGAAGCGAAAATTTAGATCGGTCTGTAGGCTACGTGGTGTAATATTATTCTGTGTCTAAATGCGTCACAAGGCTTCAGCTTCATCCCTCTCTCTCTCTCTCTCTCTCTCTCTCTCTCTCGTTTTTATATACGCTTCTCTTTTTTTTCCCTCCTTCCCTACTCCCCTTCTCTCTCTCTCTCTCTCTCTCTCTCTCTCTCTCTCTCTCTCTCTCTCTCTGTTTTATATCCACTTCTCTTCCCTCCATTCCTACTCCCTCCCCCCCCCTCTCTCTCTCTCTCTCTCTCTCCTATTTGTACAGTCGTTATGGCCGAAACGTGTGACTGTCCAAATTTCACACACGAGTGGCCGGATAAAAGAATAACAAAAATATAAACAACTGTGAGAAAATGGTCCCAAAAGACTGAAAACAGGAAAAGAATAAGTAAATACTGCTCATCCTCACAGTAAATAAGCATCATCCATCCCTGGCCAGTCCTATACAAGGTTAATATAATATAATAGAGTTATATATTCTGGACTGTGATATCCTGTACAGTACATGTTTCACTCACTATTCGTACGTGTTGTAAACTTTATTGGTCAGTCCTTCATGTTTGCTGTCCTATCTCTCTATCACCTTCTCTCTCTTTTTTTTTAGGATCTTATACACACACACACACACATACACACACACACACACACACACACACAAATAGGTAAAATAGGTAAGAACACACACACACACACACACACACACACATAATAAAGATACAAATAGGTAAAGATGCAAATAGGTAAAAACAAATAGGTAGGGTAAGAACACATACAAAATAAAGATACAAATAAATAAAGATGCAAATAGGTAAAAACAAATAGGTAAGGTAAGAACACACACACACACACACACACACACACACACACACACACATAATGCCACTATCCCCTACAGGTCACATTGATTATAACATCGACTCTGGTAGTGTAGTCTCTATACTCTCGGGGGGTGAAGGGGAAGGGGAGGGGGGGAGACAGGGATAGTTTTTGTTTTTCATTTTTTGTTTTTCATAATTGTTAAAACTGTTGCGCCGTATAGTAATTAAACACCTGGGCCCCTCCATGGTCGATCAATTATAGGTTGGTGACACGAAATATTTTGTTTGTCTGTCTGTCTGTCTGTCTGTCTGTCTGTTTGTTTGGTATACAGGGTTAAGGGAAAATAATGTTGATTAGTTTATGGGTGTGTTAGTGGTGGATAGATGGATAGGTGAGGGAAAATGTTAGGTAGTGGTGGATATATGTGTGGTAGAAAATGTTTAGTAGGGTAGGTGGGTGGTAGCCGGTATAGATGGTTAGTGTAATCATGAAGAGATCCTGTATGTTGTTGTATGAGACCTGGTGACTTCTGATTCCTCCTGACTATACCACGAAACAAGCTTCTTTATTATAAGTAATGTTTCGTGGCAATTTTTTGAAGTTTCTCCTGTGGATATTTTGCATACATTTGCTTCATGGTGTACTTGAAGTTACTGCATATACCGGTATATATATATATATATATATATATATATATATATATATATATGAAAACTGTATCGTGTCTTTGCGAAATATATCTATATAGTATTGTAGGCAAATTCAAAGACTAGCGATTCTTCCAATTTATATAACAAAACATGTCCCTTTCTTAGTATATTAAGGCACTAGTTTGTATCCAGGCATAGTTTGGGTGAAGCAGTGTCCCTACAATTCGGCCCCAAACAGAAGCCCCCCCCCCCTTGCATCCCATAACAAAAATTTAATAATTCCCATTTTTTCACTCATCCCATGTGTTTAATTAAATCCTGTATACACACACACACACAATAAAGGATATATGCATTTTTTACCCATAGACATAAAAACTTCACACCTACATTTTTACACGTATACATTTTTGCCCGACATTAATCAATTTTAATAGTAATTCTTTTTCCACGTGTGTCATATTTACAAATTATTACGAGCATGAAAATACACAGTATCCTCTCTCTATTTTTCATCTGTCTGTCAGTCTGTCTCTCTCTTTCTCTCACACACACACGAAATTCTCTCTCCATCCTGATCTATGCTCTCTCTTTCTCTTATCATTAACACTGACAGCTACTATAATAGGTTAATGGTCTCACCTCCTCTTTAATAATACTAAACACTTGAATCTGTGGGTCTCAGCTGATTACATTCAAATTATATTCAAATGAGATGGTATGTTGTGTAGAACCGAGATAGTCAGGTCCATTGTCATCACTTCCACCATACCTAATTAATAAGGCTATTGTTTTTATTGTATTTATTGTTACTATCATTCTTCTTCTTCTTCTTCTTCTTCTTCTTCTTCTTCTTATTATTATTATTATTATTATTATTATTATTATTATTATTATTATTATTATTATTATTATTATTATTATTATTATTATTATTGTTGCTTTTATAGTAATAATAATAATGATAATAATAATAATGATAATAATTACCTAATATCACATTTCCATATCAACAATCACCACTGTCGTATACCATTAATTGAGGATAACCAAGGAATCATCACCACCTACACTACGTAATAATTAATCCCTCACTCACTCACTCACTCACTCACTCATCAACGAAAACCCGTTATCCCTTTGCTTTAATCACCTTCGTCTCGTCATCAACCAGACTAAATCCTAATTACCTTCCTCTCGTCAACGTCAATGAACGGGACCTCCTCAGAGTGCAGACACCACCTCGCCTTCCCCGCCCCTCCTCCGTCCCCTTCCTTTCCCTCCCCTTCCGTCACCTTCGCCCACCCCTTCACCTTTTCATCCCATCCTTCCCATCCTCTCTCTTTCTCTTTCCATCCCCTTCCCTCCTTTCCCTCCCCTTCCGTCACCTTCGCCCACCCCTTCACGTTTTCATCCTATCCTTCCCTTCCTCTCCCTCCTTCTCTTTCCCTCCCCTTCCCTCCTTTCCCCACCCCGTCCCCTTCTCTTTCCCTACCCTTCCCTCCCTTCCCCACCCCGTCCCTTTCCCCTTCTCTTTTCTCCCTTCCCTTTCCCCATCCTATCCCCTTCTATTTTCTCCAATCCCCACCCCGTCCCCTTATCTTTTCTCCCTTCCCCTTTCCCCACCCGTTCCCTTCCTCTCCCCTTCCCTTTCCCCACCCTATCCCCTTCCTCTCCCCTTCCCTCCCTTCTCCACCCCGTCCCCTTCTCTTTTCTCCTTTCCCACCCCGTCCCCTTCCCTCCCTTCCTCTCCCATCTCCTCCCTTCCTAATTAATTTCCTGGCTGTGCATCTCAATCGCAAGGGGAACTGAAAGCATCATTTGTCTCGTCTCAGCCTCATTACCTTTGTACCTACCCACCTACATACCCACCTACCTACCTACCTGCCGACCCACCCACCTACCTACCTACCTACCCACCTATCCACCTGCCCACCTGCCTACCTACCTACCTGCCGACCCACCCACCTACCTACCTACCTACCCACCGATCCACCTGCCCACCTGCCTACCTACCCACCTATCTACCTACCCACCTATCTACTTACCTACCCACCTTCCTACCTACCCACTGACCCACCTACCTACCTACCTACCTACCTACCTACCTACCTACCTACCTACCTACCTACCTACCTACCTACCTACCTACCTACCTACCTACCTACCTACCTACCTACTTACCTACCATTCTACTGTACATGGCGGCTTTTCAACGGGTTCTTTCACTGTATCGTATAGAGACACACATAAACAGACAAATAACAGACAGAAAATAAATAAACCGTACATCATCATCATCATCATTACATCATTATTATTGTTATAAATTCATGTCATATATATATATATATATTTTTTTTTTCTGTGACTGTATTTCAATTATTAGCTCTCTAGAAATAATTCCCCGTTAGCCACATTCCTATTTCCATCTAAAATTTAAGTGAGATAAACACATTTCCTTCTCACTAACATCATAATTATATTTAAAACAAATTGCAGGAATAAACACAGATTCTGGCAATACACTCCACAACACAAGTCACACTCTATAATTAAGTATATTCAACAGTGTAAAAATTCAACTTGTATATTGTATTTCGTGGTGTGTCTAATTAAAACAAACGTGATGCTTGACTTAAGGGCGAAGTTTTGTGTTAGTAAATCTGGAGCAACTGAATCCTCCAAACTATTTCAAGCAACAGAACACTATTATTTTTGCTCCTCTGGTCCTGTTTACTAGCATACTATGGAGGAATCAAAGCACTCCAATGTACCAAAAAAGAATTACCACCTTAAAGAGACATTGAATCCCCACCAACCATGTTAACGGAGTAGTATACTTTTGGTACAAACATTAGAGTGCCTTGATTCCTCCAAAGTATGCCAGGAAACAGGACCACGTTAGGTAAGATAATGGTAGCCTGTTATTGCTTGGAATAGTTCGGAGGGATAGTTTGGAGTCATTAATACGGTCCTCAGTCTGGTGAAACAGAAATAATAAATATATAAAAAATAATTATGCCATTGAATAAAAATAAGGCTAATTGGTACAAATAATAAATGTGTAATAATACTACTACTAATAATACTACTACTAATACTTACTACTACTAATACTACTACTACTACTACTAATAATAATAATGATAATAATAATAATACGTAAATGTAAATGACTTGAAATATAAAACAAGAAAAAATATAAAAGCATCAGAAGACAAATACGTCGTCCAGAACAAAAATAATTTAAAAACCCGAGCCATTTTTATGACAGGGAAATTTACAACAATACTTGATATTCATAGCCCATGCATGTTGTAGCCGAGGGGAATGTATTCTCTTCTCAAATGTAGATAACAAAACGAACCACGAACGATGGTTTTTGACCCTTAGTTTCCATCCATGGTTTTATGGGTAAAAAATATCCGTGTATGATGTTGACAGTGATGTATGGTGTTGACAATGGTGTATGTGTGTGTGTGTGTGTGTGTGGTAATATCCATTGGTGTTGACAATGGTGTGTGTGTGTGTGGTAATATCCATGTATGGTGTTTGTGGTGTGTGTGTGGTAATGTCCATGTATGGTGTGTGTGTGTGTGTGTGTGTGGTAATATCCATGTATGGTGTTTGTGGTGTGTGTGTGGTAATGTCCATGTATGGTGTGTGTGTGTGTGTGTGTGTGTGGTAATATCCATGTATGGTGTTTGTGGTGTGTGTGGTAATATCCATGTATGGTGTGGTGTGTGTGTATGTGGTAATATCTATGTATGGTGTGTGTGGTGCCTGGACGATAATAATGATGGCTCTGTTGTCTGTCTATGGAGCCATCGTAACGGGTACCAAGCCATCGTCGACACCATGGATGTTCTTGTATATTGCAAACCATATACAAACCTCATGAATGACATCCATCTACAAGGGTCATAAAGTTGTGTTGTGGGTTTACGAGTTGGTGATACATTCGTGTGTCTGTTTCACCCCGTTATTTCCACACAAATTAATCCTTATAGCCTACTCCATTATATTTGTTTATTAATTTAACTTTTTAAATATTATTGTTATTGTTATTACTATTATTATTATTATTATTGTGTGTGTGTGTGTGTGTGTGTGTGTGTGTGTGTGTGTGTGAGGACTGCTACTGCTGTTACTGTAGAAGGTTTGTGTGTGTGTGTGGTGACTGCTACTGCTGTTACTGTAGAAAGTGTGTGTGTGTGTGTGTGTGTGTCGCCTGTTCTCTTTGTCTCATGGAAATAGCGTCTCGATTTTCTTTGTGAGTTTAAGATCCATTATTTCAGGCAGGGGGGGGGAGGGAGGGGGGAAAGGCGGTGGGGAAGGGAGGGAACTCATCTACATAATTGCTGGACCTTGGAGGGAGGGAGAGAGGGAGGGGATGAGGATGGGGACCGGGTTGAGTGGGATGTTGAGCGGGAGGGGATAGGGATGGGGAGAATGGGTTTAGGGACGAGGGGGGAGGATTAGGAGGGGGAATGGGGATGTGGTTGGGGATGGGGATGGGTATGGTGGGGACGGGAAAAGGAAGGAGGATGGGTAGGGGTAGGGAAGGAGGATGAGTAGGGGTAGGTAGGGGGATGGGTAAGGTGGGGGACGGGGAAGGGAGGATGAGTAGGTATGGGATGGGTAGGATAGGATGGGAGGATGGATAGGTTGGGGTTGGGTTGGGGACATGGTAGGGGATGGATTGGATGGGGATGGGGGTGGGTTTGGGTTGGGGACTAAAACATACATTTTTCTTCTACAACTCTCAACAAGCGGCTCATTTCTACAGTGGATGAAGCAAGAAAGTGTGTGTGTGTGTGTTGTGTGTGTGTGTAATACAAGACTGCCCCTTTGAGTACAGAACAGACTACAATACTTTTTATTTCATCTCCAAAAACTAGAGTAAAACTAATTCTTGCTGTCGTGTTTACTACTACAGCCCCTCCGTAGTCCACACAAGTCACACACAGCACAGAGAAATAAACCATCACAGTTTTATATCACACACGTATTGTCTGACCGTCCACGTGTAAGGAGGATAAAATGCACACATATACATACATACATAGAAGAGAGAGAGAGAGATACATACATACATAGCCTTGTGTTGACCAGTGACTGCAGTAGTGTTGTGGCATGGGACAAAATATGAATACATACATACATTGCATACATAATACAGTTCCAAGCATGCATACAAACATACACTCACACACATATAAAGGTGCCGGGATATTCATTCATCCATACATTATATACTTATACTATACTATTTTAAATATAGTTAAGTACAGTGTGCATTCCCCAAAGTGCACACACACACATACACACACAAACACACACATACACACTGAAAGGAAATCTAGTGTGTGACATTTTACTTGACGTAGAAATCTGTAAATTGTGTTATTGTTGTGAGAGAGAGAGAGAGAGAGAGAGAGAGAGAGAGGGGGGCTGTGTGTGTGTGTGTGTGCAGTGTTGGTTGGTCAATCTAGAGCAGTGGTTCTCAACTGGTGGTCCATGGACCATGGTGACTTTTTGGGTGGTCCACAGGACGTCCACTATATTTGGTAATAAACTGGAAATAAGTGCATAAAATTTATTGAATATTCAGTACGAAATTTTTTTATGATGATAATTACGGTAACTGGCCATTCATTTTCATATATTATTCCTATTTAAGAAATATATTGGCAATCTTCAGGTTGAAGCTGCTAAGTAGCATTTCGAGTCACTAAGTTTCTAAATTTATTCAAAATTTTAAAAGGAATGTCAAGATTCACGCAGCTATTCCTGGCCTTAGCCTAGCCTAATACATACTTTACCAGTCGATGTGACGAGCCTTCCTGTTCGATTCCTGTCAGCTGCCGTGCGGGTATGTAACTGTGAACTTGTAGTGCAGTAGCCACCGAACTGAAAGATCAGCCCTACCCCCGCCACACACTGTTTAAGTAACACTGGTTTTAAAACTTGAATAATGCAGTAGGCCTCCGATTTTATCTTGGTGATTTAGTTTTGTGTTATTCGTCCTGCGCTGTTTTATAGGTGTGGTGTACTTTGATTTTGTTTTCAACTGTAAATTGTAGTAATCTAAAATTAAGCAGGGAGGAAGAGTAGAACGGAGTGAAATATTCTGGTCAGTTGTTATGCTGTGTGCTGTGTTATGCTGGTTTCTGTCTGTTAACGACAGTATGTTTTCATCGCTGTTAGTTTCTCTGTCTGTTTGTTTGTTTGGCTGTCTGTCTGTTAACTTGGTAACACAAAAACAAGAGGACAGATTTTGTTGAAACTTTTAGGAAAGGTTGAAACTGGGCCGATATTGATGAAATTTATAGGGGTCACATAGACTCATAGAG